>OZ017741.1:94331852-94399352 GCA_963969285.1 Odontomyia ornata | reverse complement strand
TTGCCAGACCCAGGAAACTTCGTAGTTGGCGCTTGTTGTTTGGTGTTGGCCAGCTTTTCACGGCTTCAATCTTCTCAGGGTCTGTTTTGACCCCTTCTGCTGATACGAAGTGTCCCAGGTATTTTACTTCAGCTGCGAAAAGGGTACACTTGTCGGGACTAAGTTTTAAATTTGCCAGTCGTAATCGGGAGAAAACCTCTTCTAAGTTCCGCACATGCTCTTCGAACGTTCTCCCGATGACGATGATGTCATCTAGGTACACCAAGCAGGTTTTCCAGGTTAGACCACGTAGCACATATTCCATCAAGCGTTCGAAAGTGGCTGGAGCATTGCAAGGCCCAAATGGCATCACCACAAATTGCCACAATCCGGTCCCAACTGAAAATGCGGTCTTCTCTCGGTCCTTCTTGTCAATTTCTACCTGCCAGTAGCCACTCTTGAGATCGAGTGTAGAAAACCATTTTGCGTCGGCTAAAGTGTCCATGATGTCATCGATGCGTGGGAGTGGGTAACTATCTTTCTTAGTGACGTCGTTAAGCTGCCTATAGTCGACACAAAAGCGAGTGCTACCATCCTTTTTCTTTACTAGAACTACAGGCGCGGCCCATGGACTTACAGAAGGTTCAATAATGCCTTGCTTTTCCATGTCCGAGATCAGCGCGCTCACTTTTCCTTGTTTGGCTATAGGGAGACGTCTTGGTGCTTGTCGAATCGGCTTGGCTCGCTGTGTATCTATGACGTGAGTTACCAAACTCGTTCGGCCTTGGTCATCCGGGCTTGTTGAGAAGATGTCACTGTACTTGGTGACCAGATCAGAGGCTCGTTTGAATAGCTGCACTGGCAATTTGACTTGCTTCAATATTGCAGACGTGGATTCCCGGGTTTTGTCTGTGTCTTGCCTCCTTTTCCAATGATGGTCGTGAGTAGCTTCCAAAGAGGTGATGGTGGAAACAGGCTGGCAGCTACCGATGATTTCCTCCGCTTTGATGCTCGTGGTTGAGTCTGCGATGTTAAGGACTCTTACTGGCACATATCCATTCCTTAAAGATCTTACAAGGCTTCGTCCTACAATCAAACTGCGCAATGCCGACGTCTTCGTCGGCTCTATCAGATAAGATCGGTGGTCTCCAGAATCACCATCAAGCTTGGCCCATACAATGCTTTCGGAAGAATTCGGTACATCAGTGTCAGTACATACCACTACATTCATCTTGGGAATTTGGACGCTGGGATCCTCCATCAGTACTTCTACATTCTGCCATTTCAATACACGTTTGCCCAAATCCAACGTGATTCCATGTGGTCGCAGAAAATCCATTCCGAGAATGCAGTCATCCATAATGTTCGCGACCAGAAAATTATGTCGGAACACAAGGTCTCCCAACTGTATCTGGAGGTTGACCTCTCCATGAACAGGTGCAGTTTCTCCCGTAGCTGTCCGTAGTGAGAAAATCCTGCCCTTGTGAAGTTGTTGCTGTCTAACTAGGTCTGGTCGGATAATCGATCGGGTTGCACCAGTGTCGATTGTTGTGGTGCAATGTTCTCCGTTAACTTGACCCGAAAGGCATAAGTCCGCTTCTCCACGATGTAGTCTTGATATAGTGATAGTGGTACTGGGGACGTCAATCCTCCTAGCCAACCTCGGCCCCACGAAGTCGGCTCTTACATGTTTTCCGACCCCTCAGTTTCAAGAGTTTCCATTCTGGGCTCCTGACTCGGTCTGGATCTCCTCCTAGCTGCACACCCTGGACAATAGCTCGGATTTCTTCGCTTCTTGCAGTCTCTTTGCAGGTGCCCCTTCTCTCTGCAATTCCAGCATCTAGGCGCACCATTTACATGCGGATCTCGCTCAATTTCCACGTGCTCACACCTGCACTCGTCTGTCACTACCCCACGAACCCGGGCAGTGGTACGAGTCACATTTTTCGCTGCCTCAAAGTTCAGACTGTAAGCCAATGCGTCCTTAACCGTTTGCTTTTCAGCTAAACGCACGGCTTGTTGCAATTCCGGGTCCTTTAGTGCGCTGATGAATGCTTCTGTCGCTGCATCATCTCGATGTTCTGGGTCGTAGGCTGGGTAAGCCAAAAGTGCCAGTCGCTCAATGTCTTGGGCTAGCTGCTGTAGGGTTTCACCAGACTTCTGCACCCGATGCCTTAGCTGTGACCGATAAATCTGCTTTAGATGATCGTCTCCATAACGCATGTCGAGCGCATTCATTATAGCATTCGAGTTTGATTGCGATTCAACGGGGATCGTCTGCAAAAGCTCGGCAGCTGGTCCTCTTAGAGCAAGAATCAGCGCAGTTGCTCGGTCCTGTTCAGTCCAATGATTTGCCCTTGCGGCAGCTTCAAACTGGGTCTTGTAAATACTCCAGACCGTTTGCCCATCGAATATTGGTGCTTGCACATTTCTGGATGTGCTTTGCGCTGCGGTTATAAGCGGGGCTGGTGAAGTGGTTACTACTGCCTTCGCAGCTTCCAATTCTTTTTTCACTTTTTCCATCTCGTGGTTCATTCTCTCTTCGACCTGGCTGACCCTTCCCTCGACCTGGCTGACCTTTTCCTCGACCTGGTAAACCTTTTCCTCGACCTGGTCAACCTTTTCCTCGACGCCTTCAATTTGTTTGTTCAGATTCCCGAGCTCCGTTTTTATTTCGGTTGACTGTTTCTGCAAATCCGCCTTGATTTCGATTGCTTGTTGGTCCATTTTTGCTGATTGTTCATTTAGCTTCGTCGATTGTTCGTCAAGCTTCGTAGTTAAATTGGATGACTGTTGTCGCTGCTCTTGCTGCATCAGCATTAACATTTGCATCAGCGCATTTTCTGGTTCCTTTGGTTTCGCTGTTTTGGCTTCACCACCTTCTGCGCCTTTTTCTGCATCTGTAGGCTCACCAGGCTCCAGATACGCACCTTCCGATTCAATCGCGTCACGCAAGCGTGCAATCAGTGTGGCCTTTGTACCTTGCGTAGCCAGGTTTCGCTGTTCCAGCTCTTCCTTAAGCTCCGACATGGTCAATTTATTAATTTTTAAGCTTCGGCTTCGTGGCATTTTTAATGTTTCTTTAAATTTTACTATTGTGCACTATAAAAATGTTCAAATTTTCACTTTCAAAATTTTAATCTCACTTCTCGACACCATTGTCACGTGTTATGGTTCGCGGCCAATAATTTTAATGTTTCGGGAAAGTGAAAACGCAATGTCTTTTAAATTAAATTAAAAGAGTTTATTTAATTACTTAAAAATGCACAATAATCAGTTTAACACTTTCACTAATTTTAATTTTCACTATTAAAAAATCTAACACTTGTCCATAAATTTCTTATCACAATTGTCTTCTAAATCACTTCATTATTACGAAACACACTATCGCAGTTCTTATCGCGGTCGAATGAATGATGATCCCCCCATTCATTCAGCTCGCCTTTATATAGGGTCTGTAGTCATTCAACCCAGTTCTCGTACATTGTCGAGTTCGCGGGAACATTCGAGCGACTGCAAATGAATGGATCAGTGACTCACTTTCAGATGTTGTTCATGCTTGTTGGGTTCTCGTGGTTTCGAGTAAATTCGTGTTCTTCATTGTTGTGAAAACAATTGCGACAGTAGCTCGCAGAATTATTTGTACATGTAACAATATGTATACATATGTGAAGAGTTTTCCAATAGGAGGTTTCATTTTGAATAGCCCGCTATTTCAGTAGATGTCACATTTCAAGCTGTCATTTTTTATTATTTGACAAGTAAAAACTACGTAATTAATAATAATTGAACGAAACATGCATCAACGATGCATTGTAGTTTTTAAAATTCACTATAAAAATGCTGAAAATTTGGCAGAGAAGGTTCCTAAAACTCGAACATTTCTGGGTCGTTATGAAGCACCTTGTCGGATCGCAATACAGAAATCTGTAGGAAAATTCGAGCTGCTAGGACAACTTAATGATGTGAAGAATAAAAACCGTGCACGTCACTCAAGAACAGCCGAGAATATTGCTGCTGTAGCCGAAAGTGTTGAAGAAAACCCAGGTTTGTCCATTACTTGTCATTCTTTGGAATTAAGCATTCCACAAGCGTCATTACATCGTATTTCGCATGAAGATTTGGGCTTTAAGGCTTATAAATTTCAGTTAACACAAGAACTCAAGTCGGTCGATCATCAACAATATCGTGTCTTTGCTGATTGGGTCCTTGAAATGCATGAAAATGATTCGGAATTCCATCGAAAAATCATCTTCAGTGATGAGGCCCATTTCCACCTCGGTGGCTTTGTCAACAAGCCAAATTCTCGCATCTGGGGCTCGGGAAACCCAACAGTTATTGTTGAAAAGCCTCTTTATCCTCAATGTGTGACTGTTAGGTGCGGTTCATGGTCCGGCGGAGTCATTGGACCTTGCCTTTTCGAAAATGATGCTGGAGCAACAGTTACGATGAATGAATTGCGCTATCAAGAGATGATTAATGATTTTTTATGGCCGCAGTTGGGTGGTTTTAATTTAGACAAATGAAAATTTGAAAATTTTTTTTTGCGTTCTTATTGGACAGATTGGGAAATAATTTTGGTGAGAACCTGATTTCACGTTTAAGACCAGTAAATGAACCACCTAGATCATATAATATCACACTTTTAGATTATTTTCTTAGGGGTCTCTGGCCTTCAATAGTAAGTCAGCTTCAATTAACGCTTTGGAAGCTAGCACTACTCATGTCATTCGCACAAGACATGCTAGTATGACAAAACTTGGGCTTACCAGCCTACACTCTGGGAGGTGTGGTTAGCTTTCCATGATTGCGAGTCTATCTTGATGAAAAGGGCAGAAAAAAAGTCAAAGTCTGGAAAAAATGTATGCAGCGAACAAAGCCTTTTCTGCACTAGGTTCCAGTAGTATGCACAGTAACAAAATGCTTCCTATGTTAAGGGTTTTTCGTTATGGATAAAACAATTTCGTATTTTTATATGAACGCACCCTTAAATTTTTTAATAAACTGTCAATATCAAAACGGTGGTCGCAACTTTAAGAGCGCTTGTTTTCGAAAAATCATCTTCAGCGACGAAGCTCATTTCTGGCTCAATGGCTTTGTTACAAAGAAAATTATGTGCACTGATCAGCAGTAAACTTACATGTGCTTCTTGAGACACCAAATTTCTGTTTGGTACGGTTTCAATGCCGGAGATTTGATTGGTGTCGTATTTTTATGTGGATGAAAATGACTGTCACGTTACCGTTGATGGAGAGCGCTATCGTGTTATGTTGGAAGATTATTGGTACCAGAATTGGATGAACTTGACATCAATGATATGTGGTTTCAACAAGACGGTATCACTAGCTACACAAAATAACATCAGGCAAATGACCACCATGGCCACGCTAACAGGACCATATCCTTTACATGAAATTTTCCATAACCAAATCGGAAAGTGGCTGCCCTATGTCCTCAATAGGCTCACGAATTCCATCTTTGAGGTCTTGAATCAACGCTGGGCTGTTGGTGTAGACCTTCTCTTTTACGCGGCCCCAAAGGAAAAAGTTACAAGGTATTAAATCACAAGATCTTGGTGGCCAATTGTGATCACTTCATCCCGTTAAAGTTTTCCCGTAAAAGATCAATGGTTTCATTGCTTGTGTGGCACGTAGCGCCACCTTGTTGAAAGTAAACGTTGTCTAGATCAATACCATCCGATTCCAGCCATAAAAAATCATTAATCGTCTCTTGATAGCGCAATCTATTCACCGTAACTTTTGCTCCAGCCTCATTTTCGAAAAAGCAAGGTCCAATGACTCCGCTGGACTATAAATCACACTAAACAGTCACACGTTGAAGATAGAGAGGCTTTTCAACAATAACTGTTGGGTTTTCGAGCCGCAGATGCAACAATTTTGCTAGTTAAAAATGAGCCTCATCACTCAAGATGATTTTTCGATGGAATTCCGGATCATTTTCATGCATTTCAAGGACCCAATCAGCAAAGACATGACGTTGTTGATGATTGACCAGCTTGAGTTCTTGTGTTAACTGAAATTTATAAGCCTTAAGGCTCAAATCTTTATGCAAAATACGGTGTAATGACGTTTGTGGTCTTCAACACTTTCGGCTACAGCAGCAATATTCTCGGCTGTTCTTGAGTGACGTGCACGGTTTTTATTCTTCACATCACTAAATTATCCCAACAGCACGAATGTTCCCACCGAATTCTGTATTGCGATCCGACAAGGTGCTTCATGACGACCCAGAAATGTTCGAGTTTTACGAACCATCTCTGCCAAATTTTCAGCATTTTTATAGTGAATTTTAATAATTTCAATGCATTGTTGAAGCATGTATTGTTCCATTCTTATTAATAGCGTAGTTTTCACGTATCAAATAGCAAAAAATTAAAGCTTCAAAAGTGACATCTACTGAAATAGCATATATGCATATGCATATACGTATATATATATATATATATATATATATATATATATATATATATATATATATATATATATATAAATATATATAGATATGTATATATATATATATATACATATATCTATTTTTATATATATATATATATATATATATATATATATATATATATATATATATATATATATATATATATGCATATATATATATATACGAGGTGTGTTCAAAGAGTATCGCGAATTTTGAATTTTCGCGGGTTACGTATATTCGAATTTCGATTTTTTTGTGGCGTTATGCTGGTACTCATGTCTGTCACTTATGCCGACAAGCTCGGCCATTTGGAATGTTCACTTAATTGGTGATAGCTGCTTTACTTGCACGTGTTTTCAATCGTCTTCGATTTTTACTTATTCAAAAAAATGGATCAAAGAACGTGTATCGAATTTTGTGTGAAAAACGAAATTAAGTGCGCGATTGCATTCCGAATGTTGACTGTAGCATACGCAGAAGCTACCTTGGACCGAAGCAACGTTTATCGGTGGTACAAAATGTTTTTAGAAGGCCGAGAAGATGTGAACGACGAAGAGCGTGCCGGACGCCCGAGCACTTCAACAACAGACGAAAAAATTAATGAAGTGGAGAAAATGGTATTGGCCGATCGTCGAATCACCGTTAGAGAAGTTGCTGAGGACCTAAACATATCGATTGGCTCGTGCCATTCGATTTTTATCAACGATTTGGGCATGAGACGGGTCGCCGCAAAATTCGTACGAAAATTGCTCAATTGCGACCAAAAACAGCAACGCATGAACATTGCTAATGAGATGTTAAACTCTGTCCGCGACGAACCAAATTTGCTCCAGAGGGTCATAACTGGTGACGAATCGTGGGTTTATGGTTATGACGTGGAAACCAAAGCTCAATCATCTCAATGGAAGCTGCCGCATGAACCAAGACCGAAAAAAGCGCGCCAAGTTCGGTCGAATGTGAAAGTTTTGCTGACAGTTTTCTTCGATTGCAGGGGCGTGGTGCATCATGTGTTCTTGCCACAGGGAAGAACGGTCAATAAGGAATATTACCTGCAAGTTATGCGCAATTTGCGCGAAGCAATCCGCCAGAAACGCCCGGATTTGTGGGAGAACAAAAATTGGCTTTTGCACCACGATAACGCCCCTGCTCACACATCGTTGCTTGTGCGCGACTTTTTGGCCAAAAACAACACACTAATGATGCCGCAGCCACCGTATTCCCCAGATCTGGCCCCCTGTGACTTTTTCTTGTTTCCTAAACTCAAGAGGCCCATGAAAGGATGACGTTACGCTACGCTTGACGAGATAAAGACGGCATCGAACGAGGAGCTGAACAAGATTAAAAAAAATGATATTTTGAAGTGCTTCGAAGATTGGAAAAACCGTTGACACAAGTGTATAATATCTTATAGGGATTACTTTGAAGGGGACAAAATAGATATTCATGAATAAATAAATAATTTTTGAAAAAAAACAAAATTCGCGATATTTTTTGAACACACCTCGTATATATATATATATATATATATATATATATATATATATATATATATATATATATATATATATATATATATCTGCATATATATATATACATATATATATATATATATATATATATATATATATATATATATATATACATATATATATATATATATATATATATATATATATATATATATATATATATATATATATATCTATATATATACATATATCTATATATATATATATATATATATACATATATATATATATATATATATATATATATATATATATATATATATATATATATATATTGTTACATGTACAAATAATTCTGCGAGCTGCTGTCGCGTTTTCATAATCAACGTCAACAAATGAATTTACTCGAACCCACGAGAACCCAACAAGCATGATCAACATCTGCAAGTGACGTCACTCCATTCATTAATTTGCTCGAATCTACCAGGTGCCTGTCGGTAGAACATTCGATAATGTACGAGAAATGGGTGAATAGGTAGAGACCCTATATAAAGGCGAGCTGAATGAATGGGGGGATTCATTCATTACAACCGCGATAGAAAACTGCGATATAGTGGAACGCGAAGTAAAGGCGATTGATTGTTTGAGTGCGAAGTGATTTAGAAGACAATTGCGATAAGAAATTTATGGACAAGTGTTAGATTAAAATTAGTGAAAGTGTTAAATTGTTAAATTGTTTATTGTGCATTCTTGTAATTAAATAAATTCTTTTAACTTAAATTAAAAGACATTGCGTTTTCACTTTCCCGGAACATTAAAATTATTGGCCGCGAACCAATAACACGCGACAGTGGTGTCAAGAAGTGCGAAAGAAAAATTTTGGAAGTGAAAACTTTTGAACATTTTTGTGCACAATAGTGAAAATTAACGTGGAAACTGGTAGAAAAACAGCCGAAACAATAAAAATGCCAGGAAACTTACATCTAAAAATTGATCAATTGACCATATCGGAGCTCAAGGAGGAGTTGGAACAGCGAAACCTGGCCACACAAGGTACAAAAGCCATACTGATTGCACGCTTGCGTGATGCGATCGAGTCGGAAGGCGTGAATCGGGATGCGGGTGAGCCCTCAGATGCGGAACAAGGCGAAGAAGGTGGAGAAGAAGAAACACCCAAATCAATGGAGCCAGAAAATGCGATATTGCAAATGTTAATGCTGATGCAGCAAGAGCAGCGACAACAGTCATCTAATTAAACTGTAAAGCTTAATGAACAATCAGCGAAGCTTAACGAACAATCAGCGAAGCTTAATGAACAATCAGCGAAGCTTAATGAACAATCAGCGAAGCTTAATGAACAATCAGCGAAGCTTAATGAACAATCAGTGAAGCTGGATCAACAAGCGATCGAAATCAAGGCAGATTTTCAAAAACAGTCCACCGAAATAAAAACGGAGCTCGGGAATCTGAACAAACAAATTAAAGGCGTCGAGGAAAAGGTTGACCAGGTCGAAGAAAAGGTTTACCAGGTCGACGAAAAGGTCAGCCAGGTCGAGGAAAGAATGAACCATGAGATGGAAAAAGTGAAAAAAGAATTGGAAGCTGCGAAGGCAGTAGCAACCACTTCACCAGCCCCGCTTATAACCGCAGTGCAAAGCACATCCAGAAATGTGCAAGCACCAATATTCGATGGGCAAACGGTCTGGAGTATTTACAAGACCCAGTTTGAAGCTGCCGCAAGGGCAAATCATTGGACTGAACAGGACCGAGCAACTGCGCTGATTCTTGCTCTAAGAGGACCAGCTGCCGAGCTTTTGCAGACGATCCCCGTTGAATCGCAATCAAACTCGAATGCTATAATGAATGCGCTCGACATGCGTTATGGAGACGATCATCTAAAGCAGATTTATCGGTCACAGCTAAAGCATCGGGTGCAGAAGTCTGGTGAAACCCTACAGCAGCTAGCCCAAGGCATTGAGCGACTGGGACTTTTGGCTTACCCAGCCTACGACCCAGAACATCGAGATGATGCAGCGACAGAAGCATTCATCAGCGCACTAAAGGACCCGGAATTGCAACAAGCCGTGCGTTTAGCTGAAAAGCAAACGGTTAAGGACGCATTGGCTTACAGTCTGAACTTTGAGGCAGCGAAAAATGTGACTCGTACCACTGCCCGGGTTCGTGGGGTAGTGACAGACGAGTGCAGGTGTGAGCACGTGGAAATTGAGCGAGATCCGCATGTAAATGGTGCGCCTAGATGCTGGAATTGCAGAGAGAAGGGGCACCTGCAAAGAGACTGCAAGAAGCGAAGAAATCCGAGCTATTGTCCAGGGTGTGCAGCTAGGAGGAGATCCAGACCGAGTCAGGAGCCCAGAATGGAAGCCCTTCAAACAGAGGGGTCGAGAAACATGTAAGAGCCAACTTCGTGGGGCAGAGGTTGGCTAGGAGGATCGACGTCCCCAGCACCACCATCATCGTGTCAAGACTACATCGTGGAGAAGCGGACTTATGCCTTCCGGGTCAAGTTGACGGAGAACACTGCACCATAACAATCGACACTGGTGCAACCCGATCGATTATCCGACCAGACCTAGTTAGACAGCAACAACTTCACAAGGGCAGAATTTTCTCACTACGGACAGCTACGGGAGAAACTGCACCTGTTCATGGAGAGGTCAACCTCCAGATACAGTTGGGAGACCTTGTGTTCCGACATAATTTTCTGGTCGCGAACATTATGGATGACTGCATTCTCGGAATGGATTTTCTGCGACCACATGGAATCACGTTGGATTTGGGCAAACGTGTATTGAAATGGCAGAATGTAGAAGTACTGATGGAGGATCCCAGCATCCAAATTCCCAAGATGAATGTAGTGGTATGTACTGACACTGATGTACCGAATTCTTCCGAAAGCATTGTATGGGCCAAGTTTGATGGTGATTCTGGAGACCACCGATCTTATCTGATAGAGCCAACGAAGACGTCCGCATTACGCAGTTTGATTGTAGGACGATGCCTTGTAAGATCTTTAAGGAACGGATATGTGCCGGTTAGAGTCCTTAACACCGCAGACTCAACTACGAGCATCAAAGCGGGAGAAGTCATCGGCAGCTGCCAGCCTGTTTCCACCATCACCTCTTTGGAAGCTACTCACGACCATCATTGGAAAAGGAGGCAAAACACAGACAAAGCCCGGGAATCCACGTCTGCAATATTGAAGCAAGTCAAATTGCCAGTGCAGCTTTTCAAACGAGCCTCTGATCTGGTTACCAAGTACAGTGACATCTTCTCAACAAGCCCGGATGACCAAGGCCGAATCAGTATGGTAACTTACGTCATAGATACACAGGGAGCCAAGCCGATTCGACAAGCACCGAGACGTCTCCCTTTAGCCAAACAAGGAGAAGTGAGCGCGCTGATCTCGGACATGGAAAAACAAGGCGTTATTGAACCTTCTGTCAGTCCATGGGCCGCGCCTGTAGTTCTAGTCAAGAAAAAGGATGGTAGCACTCGCTTTTGTGTCGACTATAGGCAGCTTAACGACGTCACTAAGAAAGATAGTTACTCACTCCCACGCATCGATGACATCATGGACACTTTAGCCGACGCAAAATGGTTTTCTACACTCGATCTCAAGAGTGGCTACTGGCAGGTAGAAATTGACAAGAAGGGCCGAGAGAAGACCGCATTTTCAGTTGGGACCGGATTGTGGCAATTTGTGGTGATGCCATTTGGGCTTTGCAATGCTCCAGCCACTTTCGAACGCTTGATGGAATATGTGCTACGTGGTCTAACCTGGAAAACCTGCTTGGTGTACCTAGATGACATCATCGTCATCGGGAGAACGTTCGAAGAGCATGTGCGGAACTTAGAAGAGGTTTTCTCCCGATTACGACTGGCAATTTTGAAACTTAGTCCCGAGAAGTGTACTCTTTTCGCAGATGAAGTAAAATACCTGGGACACGTCGATTCAGCAGAAGGGGTCAAAACAGACCCTGAGAAAATTGAAGCCGTGAAAAGTTGGCCAACACCAAACAACAAGCGCCAACTACGAAGTTTTCTGGGTCTGGCGACCTACTATCGAAGATTCGTCAAAGACTTTGCCAAAATAGCTAAGTGTCTCCATCAGCTAACCGAGAAAAATCGTCCGTATGTCTGGAATCAACAATGCCAGACAGCCTTTGAGACCCTGAAGGAAAAGCTGTGTGAATCACCCGTGCTGGCGTATCCGAAACCCGGAAAAATGTTTGTAGTTGACACCGATGCAAGCAACGGCGGTATTGGAGCTGCACTCCCCCAGCAGATCAATGGCGAAGAAAGAGTCCTCTCGTATTACAGTCGAGTTCTCTCAAAAAGTGACAGGAACTACTGTGTGACCAGGAAGGAGCTATTGGCTATAATAGAGGCCACCAAGCAGTTCCACAAGTATTTATATGCATCTATATGCATCACTGAGATGGTTGCTCAACTTGAAAAATCCCGAGGGACAAGTTGCGAGATGGATCGAAAGATTGCAGTCATACGACTACGAAATTGTTCATCGGAAGGGCGGAGTTCATGGAAATGCTGACGCCCTATCCCGCCGTCCATGTCCAGCTAACTGCAAGCATTGCCGACGGATTGAGGAAAAGGAACCGCTCATTGATCTGCGATTGATAACGGCGGAATTCGATGAAGGTTGGTCATCGGAGGAGATTCGAACCGCCCAGTTAGCCGATGAAGACATCGGACCATTGCTCGTATGGAAGGAGACGACTGGGCGACCTGAGTGGAAAGACGTTTCAATGCATGGCGCAACCCTGAAAAGCTATTGGGCACAATGGAACTCCCTTCAGGTGGAGGGTGGCGTACTCAAGCGAAAATGGGAAACGGCGGATGGTAGCTCCTATAGGATGCAAACTATACTTCCCAAAAGCCGAATCCACGATGTGGTTAAGGAAATGCATGAAGGATCCTCGGGAGGCCACCTTGGTGTTAACAAGACCTTAGCGAAATTGAGGGAACGGTTCTACTGGCTCCACGCTCGAGAAGACGTAGAGGACTGGTGTCGCAGATGCACAATTTGCGCTTCCGTCAAAGGCCCAAAGCGACGACTGAGAGGACAAATGCAAACCTATAACGTAGGCGTGCCATTCGAAAGGATTGCTGTTGACATCGCAGGACCCTTTCCTGAATCCGATTGGGGAAATCGATATACGCTGGATGTAGCCGATTATTTCAGCAAGTGGCCCGAGGTCTATCCCATTCCCAACCAGGAAGCAACTACCGCAGCTGAACAGCTAGTGTTAAATTGGGTCAGTAGGTACGGCGTACCTTGCGAATTACATTCAGATCAAGGCCGAAACTTTGAGTCACTAGTTTTTGGCGAAATGTGCAAGCTGCTCGGAATACGGAAAACGAGGACAACACCGCTGCATCCCCAATCCGATGGAATGGTCGAACGGTTCAACGGCACGCTCAATAAACATCTGGCCAAGATGGTTGACGAGAACCAAAGGGACTGGGAGCGACATATCCCACTATTTTTGACGGCGTACAGAGCTGCCGAACATGCATCGACGGGCCAAGCCCCAGCCAAAGTCATTTTTGGAAAGACTATTCGTTTGCCAGCCGATATAAAGTTCGGAACACCCCCTGAGAAACCCCAAACGGTCTCGGAGTACGCAAGTGATCTAAGACAACGGTTGAACCAGATACATCGGACAGTGCGAAAACACCTCGAATCGGCTACTGACCGCATGAAGACCAGGTATAATCTAAAGGCTAATTCTACTGGCTTCCAGCAAGATGACTTAGTGCGGCTTTATAACCCGCAACGGCGAAAGCGTAGGTCTCCAAAGTTGCAACATAATTGGGAGGGACCATACCGAGTTACAAAAAGAATCAACGACGTCGTATACCGAATACAGGAACATCGTAAGCCGAGAGCTAAAATGAAAATCGTGCATCTGGACCGTCTTGCCCCATATTACACCCAGGGAGAATTGACTACAAATAGCGACACATCTTTTCGGGGCGAAAAGAACTGAGGTGGGCGCAGTGTTACATGTACAAATAATTACATGTACAAATAATTCTGCGAGCTGCTGTCGCGTTTTCATAATCAACGTCAACAAATGAATTTACTCGAACCCACGAGAACCCAACAAGCATGATCAACATCTGTAAGTGACGTCACTCCATTCATTAATTTGCTCGAATCTACCAGGTACCTCTCGGTAGAACATTCGATAATGTACGAGAAATGGGTGAATAGGTAGAGACCCTATATAAAGGCGAGCTGAATGAATGGGGGGATTCATTCATTACAACCGCGATAGAAAACTGCGATATAGTGGAACGCGAAGTAAAGACGATTAATTGTTTGAGTGCGAAGTGATTTAGAAGACAATTGCGATAAGAAATTTATGGACAAGTGTTTTTCATAGTGAAAATTAAAATTTGTGAAAGTGTTAAATTGCTAAATTGTTTCTTGTAATTAAATTCTTGTAATTAAATAAATTCTTTTAACTTAAATTAAAAGACATTGCGTTTTCACTTTCCCGGAACATTAAAATTATTGGCCGCGAACCAATAACACGCTACAATATATATATATATATATATATATATATATATATATATATATATATATATATATATATATATATATATATATATATATATATATATATATATATATATATTAATATATATATATATATATATATATATATATATATATATATATATATATATATATATATATATATATATATATATATATATATATATATATATATATATATATAGATATATACATACATAATATTTAGTCAATTTCACTCTTTAAGTTTTAGTGTTGGGACAAAGTCAATTTACTGTTTGAAAGTCAACTTCTACGCTATTATTTTTTTTTGTGGTAGGGAGGTGTAGCCATTTGTGCACAGAGTCATGGACTCCCATGCTCGCAAGAAGGCGACTGGACTGCCAACTAAACACCTCCCCTGTCAACCTGAGAAGCCAGCCTGGAACCGTTTGACACATTACTTCGGACCAGGTCTCGTTTTTTTACGCCGTGAGGCACCTTCAAGCTGGGGGATTCCTTTCCTAGCGAGAGGGGAGAATGGAAGAGGAAGTGCCAGAAAAGCGATTCTCTAGCTCCAGCACCCCCGACTGCTGTGACTCCCTCTATTATTTGGAGACCAGCTATTCGCCGAAGATAATGATGATGAAGATGCCTGATTTCTGTTTCTTTGATATCCGCAGACCAATTCACTTGCAGCCTTTGATGATGAACTTGTAGTTAAAGACGAGGATCTGCTTGCATCGTGGAGATTATGCTGGCCTTGATACATTTTGTGCCACCACAGTCACTCCCTCTCCAATGACCTTCGCATTCAACGAAGGGAGTGAAAATGTGACAATCTTCTTGGTGGTAGATGGTTTTTGTTGTTTCAGCATGCTAGTGGTCGGTTGAATCACCTGAGTTGGCAGCAAGGGTGATGGCGTGGACGACTGCTGTGTTGAGGGTGATTGAAGTGGTACTAATGCTGGTTAGTCCGCGTGGTGTAGTGGGTAGAGCACTAAGCCCGTAAGCTGAAGGTCTCTGGTTCGAGTTTCGTTGGCGTCAATCATGACAATGAGATACTCTATCTATCTCTAAGTGAAGGCCCAAAAAGGGCCGTAATGCTACGGAAAAAAAGGGTGGTTTTGATGGTTGGGCTTTGGAGTACTCCAAGAATGCTGGCTACAGATGGTCGGTGGAGAGGTTCTTAGCAACGCCGTTTACTTCTATGACGTAGGCGCGGTTGCTGACCCTTTCTATGACCCTTTGAGGTCCGGGGTACAGCTGGTCAAGCGGTTTCTTGATTGCTTCAATGCGACGGAACACATATTCATAGGGGGTGAGGTCCTTGAAAACAAATGAACGTGTTCGGTGTGTCTGGCTGGTAGGACCAGATGAATCACTTTGATTAGGTGGCGTTAGTTTGTGACGAGATCCTGTGGGCAACTGATTGGTGTTGTTTGAGGTACGACAAATTTGATTGGGACTCGTAGCAACGTACCAAAAACGATCTCAGCTGAGGAGGCTTGCAGGTCTTCCTTGAAGGTGGTGTGCAAGCCCAGCAGCCCTACGTGCTTTTAATGAAGATAGATATAAATAAGTGAGTCGGTCTTCGTAGGGAATGTAGGGAATCTTGTACTTACAAAATAGACGGTGGGTGAAGTTTTTTGATCATACTCTAGATCAGCAATAAGGTATTCAAAGTGTGGGGACCAAACTTGAGAGCTATACTCTAAAATACTACAAACGAGGGTATTATAAAGGTGGACAGCGGAGAAAACATCTTGGAAAATAAAAGTATGGCGCAGTGCAAGCTTTGAGACCTCAGTTTTTAATGCTTGAAATGTGCATATCAAATTTGTGTTTGGGATCGAAAATCATACCGAGATCCTTAATTTTTAGAACAGTTGAAAGAGGTTCGCCTCCAATTGAATAGATAAATTTTATTTGGACTGGTTCAAGGGATTACGACATAGCATGACATTAAGATATGTTCAGTTGAAGATTGTTAATGTTACACTAATTTTTAAGGGTAAACAAATCATTCTGCGAATCAAAACAATCCTCTACTTGACTGATAGTCCCAAATAGTTTCAAATCATCTGCGTAAAGAAGGGATTTTGAGTTTGAAGCAGCAAGTAAATCATAAATAAGAAGCGTAAATAGGAGAGGGTGAAGGATTAAACATTGTGGGATACCTGACGTAGAGAACACAGCAAGAGCAATATAGTAGATATGAATTTATCCAAGTCAACACAAGAGGAAGAAATCCATAGTGCTGTAACTTCAGCAGTAAAATAGAATGATCAACTTGATGAAATGCTTTTCGCTAATCAGTATAGATGACATCCATTTGCATATGGTTATCTAGAGCACAAGAAATAGAATGAAATACTTTGAGTAAACCAACAATTTAGAAAAGCAGGAGAGGATAGATATAGGAAAGTGGTTGATATTACAATGGCTACCATTCTTCAGAATTGGAACAATATGTGCAAGTTTCCATATTTGAGGGAAGGTTCCATTGGCTAAACTTATATTAAACAGAATTGAAGGAGGAGTAGATATAGAAGTAATAAGTGACTTAACAAATAAAGCGGGAATCCCATCGGGACCTGGTCTAATACTTATATCGAACTTGCTGATGAGTATGTCAATGTCATAGAGAGTGGTTTCAAAATCAATAGCTTATGCCGACTAAGAGAATGCAGGGCAGTAGTTGGTAGGTAAAAACGAGGCACTAAAAGCTTCATAGAAAAATTTGGCAAAAAGGTCTGAAACAACAGAAGGCCCAATAGCCTCAAAGCTGTTTCAGTGTGCTGAATGTAAAATACGTCACGAAGTATTCAAATAATGAATGAAAGGCCAAAAAAGTTTTGTTTGGTAAAAAAACAGAGATTGTTCTATGCAAAGATAATAATCACGCATAGATGCTTTAATGCAACATTTGGCAAAAGCCTAAAGTTTTTGATATTCTGCACAAGGTGCAGGACACCCAGTACGTTTGAAGTTGCGATGAGCTCGATCCTTACTTTCTAGAATGGACAAAATATCAGCATTCAACCATGGTGCATCATTACTTTTTGATTTGTGAACTATTGGCGTATGTTGGTTGATCAGTGTTTTTAGATACAGCATTATCGTAGGATACATTAGCAAAGAAGGAGTACCAATCATTCGCTTGGAGATTTTTTCGCAATAATTGCAAAGTTTGTTTTACGGAAATTATACCACGAAGGCTGTTCAGTCTTCTTGCGCCTCATGTTACACAGCTTAACATCAATGCTTACTAGTGGATGGTTGATATCGGATGGATCATAAGCGAATTCAGCATGTTTTAAGTCAAAAATAGCAGACAAATTGTTTGAACAGTTTGATAAAACCAGATCAAGATTACGGTCGTTAACGTTTGTGATGTTATTTACTTGATTTAGTGAGCAAAGTGAGAGGAAAGAAGAAAAAAACTTGAAAGAGACGGTTGCTTGACTCGACACATGGGCAATAACATGCAAGATAAAGTAGGAGCATTAAAATCAGCACATAGAAGAATAGTATCTGAAGTGTATTCAGCGTTGATATGGATAGAAAGTTCGTCAAGAATTTTAACGTAGGTGGAAAGAGAAGACTGACAAGACACATTAATAGACGAGACTAAAAGATGAACAATGGATGAAATAGTTACTCTTGCAAGTGCACATTCAAAAAAGGAGGGTTTGAATGAAATCTGTTCAAGATTGATCATAACGAAAAATATTATGAAAGGTAGATAAGTCCTTGTTAAGAATAGTTTCATTCAGCCATGTTTCAGTTATACATATAACGTCATCACTAGCTAATGCAGTGAAAATCAGGAATTTCTGCAACTTGGTTCTAAGCCCTCTTACATTTTGATAACATACTTTTAGATAAGAAGATTCACTAGAGTTGGTTTCGTTGGGAGCACTGGAGATTTGATTTAGGGTATTGCTTCGGAAAAAAACTTTTTCACCAATGTTTTTTTGGGCCAGAAGTTTGGATTAAGTATCAAGTGTAGATCAGCAGGAACAGAAATTTTGAAAGATGCAATAATTTTGTTGGGCAAATCCTCTTTGGTTAACTTCTATAGGAAACTATAGGAAAAGTTAATCCTGATTTTCGGAGAATTTAGTTACTTACATCCTCTTTTGATGTTCTATAGGATAGCCTGGAGACAAAAAGCTGGATAGGCGGCAAAACAACTTCTAACTCTGAATTTGTCACTGATGGTGGGCTAGCAGAATTATCAGTAGGTGCAGTTGTCATAGCTTAAACTGGAAAGGAAACAGCCATCGATGATCCAGTTATTACTGATGAAGGAAGATATGTATGTGTATTGTTAATCCTGGAAGATACTGGAGAGGCATAGTTATTGACTTTTGGTTTTTTAGAATAAGTTTTCTTGCTAGTATCAACGGCAGAAGTTTCGATTGGCGTAGCCACAGCCGCAATGGCGGATTCAGGTTGGCTGGTTGCATTGTTGATTCCTTTACTTACATCCAACATTGAAAGATCAAGTCGATTACGAATATCAAGCAGCTCTTTATTTTTCGAAAATTTTGCGTGGATTTCATAAAACGAAGCCGGAATAGACAAACACTTCAGGTGGAGTAATTTAGCGCAAAAGCCATCACATACAATGAGTTTAGCCCAAGGTGACTCCAGTTCTTTGCAAATAACGTACTTATGCAATGTCATTATGCAAGTTCAAAAATAAGTTAAAGTCTCAAAGCAATGAAATCAAAAGAGTCAAATTAATCTTGACCATACTATCATCTATATTATAACTATTAGCACGTGAAGCAACAAAGCTTTAAAGTATCAAATCTACAAAAGTAGTTTATGTCAATCAAAATGCGCACGGGTTTGGGTTTGGGCTGACATCTAATATAGGGAAATTGTGGGTGGCAGACATAACTAATCACCTGATGGATTGGTGTCAACACTAAAAATTCAGTTCAGACACTACGTAAATTGATATTTTCCATTAAACGACACAAAAAGGAATTTCCACATATTGTTAGCTGGTAAGCAAACAAAATCTTTTAATAAAAGAAATTTTTTTTTGAAAGAAATTCACTGCCACAATGCGCCACTTTTAGCATGAAAATGGATTAAATAGCATCGGGCTACAAACCGATAACTACGAAGTAAAAACGCAAAGTGAATAGAATATTGATTGATCAAAAATAATGCAAAGCAAAAAACACACGTCTAGGCTCGTTGACGTTTGCGTAGTATTCACTAGTTGCAAACATATAAATACACCTCAAAAGTTTACCTTTAACAACTTGATAATAATAATTTCCAAAGTAGCGGGCTCTTGGCTATAGTGAACTCAATACAGAATTCCACTCTTATCAAGTTACACTGTATACTTAAAAGTTTTATACTTCTTAAACAAACACATTTTTAGAGCACTTTAACTGCAGAATCGTTTACTGAACACCGAGATCACCAAAAGTGAAGACACAGATGATGCAATATTGCCATTTTTCGTTTGCATTTTGTGCTCCGCATCTTTCTTCCTTATTCCGCCATACTTTTGTCGGAAAATTCAATGTGATCATAAAACTTCTTCTTCTTCTTTGTAGCGCTACAACTTCTCTTGGGCCTTCGCTTCCTGCAACAAGTGCCTCCAAATGTCTCGGTCTATTGAACGCGTCCTCCGATTTCGGAATCCAAGTCAAATGAGTCAGACCAGCGTTTCCTCGGTTTCCCACTGGTTCCCGCCCTTCAGTTCTCCTAACGAATATCTTTTTGGGTATTCGCAGTTCATCCATACCCCCAGTGAAACCAACGTTATTTTAAGTTTATGATCAACGAATGTAACGGAATATTGCCATTTAACACTATCATTGCCTTAAAAGTTTCTTTACTGGGGATTAAAAAAAGGAGCTGGATGTGCATAACTTCGCCCCTAATTTCCCTCACTTTGGAATATATCTGAATGATCATATTCTTAAAACCTTTTCTACACTTCTCACAAGAAATTTTTCTCCATGCTGATATTTCAATTAACCAAAAAATAAGGTCAAACACTTAATTTTAGGTCTTAATCAATTTATTCGAAATAGTCCGCGTTCAAAAATTTAGTGAGCGGCCTTCTTCTTCTTCCAGAGATCGTAACCGAAAGCATCACCGGCGTATGCGTTTCCTAAAAGAGCTCCAGTTCCGTAGGTACCGAAGGCTGGGGCAGCAGCATAGATCTTGAAAGCTGGGGCAGCGTAGGTGTTGAAAGCTGGGGCAGCATAAGTCGAGATAGCTGGGGCAGCAGCATATGTGGAGATGGCTGGAGCAGCAACAACGTTCTTAACAATTGGAGCAGCGTATGAGGTCAAAGCTGGAGCAGCATATGAGGTGATAGCTGGAGCAGCGAAGCTCTTGACAAATGGAGCTGAGGCAACAACTGGAGCGTTGTATGAGCTGATAGCTGGAGTGAAGCTCTTGACAACTGGAGCACTGTATGCGGAGATGGCTGGGGCAGCGAAGGTGTTGAAACCTGCATTGTAACCATATCCGGCATAGCCAGTGGTCAATGGAGCAACATAGCCAGCTGAGGCAGCGCCGATAAGAGCAAGAGTCAAAACGATGAATTTCTAGAATCAAAGAGGAAGTTGTTTAGGATTGAACAGGCAGTTTAGGCCATTTGCCCTTACCATTTTAATTGTTGTTGCGATTGAATCTCTGAAAGGAAGAATCCTTACTGAAGACCTATTGAACAACCATCAGTATTTATACTACCGAGATTCCTGCGGTCTGGATACGATTTCCCGCGCCGCACCGCAAAGTCCCAATCAAGGTTCCTCTTTCGTTTTATATATGGACCATATCATTATATAAAATCTTAATCTCATACGAGTATATACTTACTACACATATCCACAATTTATTTAGGCCGACCAATTTTTTCATTGGACAGATTGGTCGCTCTGATTAACAACCATGTAAGATTTTTTTCGATTACTCCAATTTGCATACGCGCTAAATATTCCGTTTGGATTTCTTTTTCTGCTTTCAAGTTTATTTCCAGAAAACTGGAATTCCATTAAACTAATTGACTTGTATAGGTACACGAAACGAAATCAAAAGTCGTTACTAGACATACCGCCATGCGGTCAAAATAAACAAAGTCCAGTTTTTTGGATGTTTATGAAAATGCGAATTTAAAATCTGGAAATCTGATCAAAGAATAGGCTAATCAAACCGTGAGTTTATTATATGAATATTCGTGGTTTATGATATCTATGGTGGCTAGCTAATATGTATACTTGTAATAATGATTCTAATTCTTATGGATCCAAAGTTTTTCGCCTCAGGATATTTTTTAAGTGAGGATAACGCATATAGAATGATGCGCATAATATTCGAAGGCAACGTTTTACGATGAATGAGATGGATGGTTATCGAGTGAATAGTTTCAATTTCCTGCACTTTCAATGAACGTTAATCTTAATGATGATGCATATAAAAAGCATTTTTTGTGGATTGGAATCCAACCTTGAGATTTCAGTGTTTTTAACTCTTTTCTCGTGGTTTTACTAATAAATTTAAAAATTGTATCTGGCACTGTATTTACTCAACACATTTTTTTTTAAATACTTTTAATTTTCATTTTTTGCGAAAACATTTGCGAATTCCATTATTTTTGTCTGTCATTGGCAAATGATTAAAATTTATTAATAGCACGCTTGAGATTTATTCGGGCATACCAATAGGATAATTTTTATTTCTTAAGGCTTACCCTGACATATTTAAAATATCAAGTTTAATTCGAAAAAGAGCTTTTCTGTGAGAAACACCTTATGGAAGCTACTAGTTTCAATAACGATTTAGCTATATAATGTGGTTGAAATAATATGTAAGATACTTTTATTGTGATAGTTCCAATAGAATCTACGTTAAAATCAAATTGCTTTTAATTTAAAACGATTTAATTTAGTTCCTTCTTTCAAAATA
This sequence comes from Odontomyia ornata, assembly GCA_963969285.1. Classification (NCBI taxonomy): domain Eukaryota; kingdom Metazoa; phylum Arthropoda; class Insecta; order Diptera; family Stratiomyidae; genus Odontomyia; species Odontomyia ornata. The sequence continues at coordinate 94,376,924 of OZ017741.1, read as the reverse complement.
ATAATTTGGCGGTAGTTTTTAAATCTCTCAATGTAACAGCAAGTCGGATTTTCCAATCCCCGAACGCTCCCTGGAAGTCGGCAACCTCGATGCTGTCTAGAGCCCTCGTTGTAGCACGTTGAACGTTTTCCAGAGTCTCGAACCGTGTCCCCCTTAAGGTGTCTCTTGATCTTGGGGAGCAGAAAGAAGTCCGCTGGTGCCATATCCGGGCTGTAAGGAGGCTGTGGCAACGTTGCCCTCGACAGTTCGGAGTGGCACACACCGGCGGGCGTCACCACGACCGAAAAAAGCGCGCATGAGCAAATCGAAGGTGAAGTCGATGCTCATTGCTTTCTTTGGCGTGTAAGGCATTGTTTACAAAGAGTTTGTGCCACCCGGCCAAACTGTAAACGGCCAAACTGTAGACGGCCAAACTGTAAACGGCCAGTACTACAGAGAGGTTCTCCGTCGACTAACCATCCGGGTTTGCCGAGTCCGTCCGGAGATTGCCGATTCGTGGATCCTCCATCAGGACAATGCTCCGTTGCACACCTGCCTGCTCTTCACCGAGCAGTTGGCCAAATAGTCAAGGGCAATCTTACCACAGCCTCCTTACAGCCCGGATATGGCACCAGCGAACTTCTTTCTGTTTCCCAAGATCAAAAGACACCTTAAGGGGGACACGGTTCGGGGCTCTGGAAAACGTTCAACGTGCTCCGACGAGGGCTCTAGACAGCATCGAGGTTGCCGACTTCCAGGAAGCGTTTGGGGATTGGAAAATCCGGTATCAGCATGTTATCGACTCCAATGGTGACTACTTTGGAGATTTCTAAAGAAAAATTTTACATATTTTGCCAATGAAAAAATTCCTGAGGGCTGTCCGGTTACTTCCTATACAGACCCTGTAGGAACGACAGGAGCTTTGTTCTGATATATTCGAGTATATTTATTCAAAAAAGTTGCCTCCAGCCTCGCTTTAGCGCGATTCAAAAGCTTTTCGAAATAGTGTTTCAGGTCATTGACTGGAATGTCCTTTCGGGATGTCGGTACAAGCCTTTTGGATGCCCTCTGCGAACGCAAAGCTTTTTCTTTTCATGGCCAAATGCAATTTCCCGAATAGGTACAAGTCACAGGGAGCCATATCAGGCGAATACAGTGAGTGATTGATGGTTAAAATGCGATTTCTGGTCAAAAAACCAGCTACAAGAGTGGATCGATGAGATGGTGCATTTTTATACAATAAGCGCCGGTTTCCTCCTCCGTGGTATTCAGGCTGAATTCGACAAATGCGATGCAAAAATGCTTCAAAATGCCAAAATAGAAAATTACATTGACAGTTTGGTCCGTTGGCACGAAGTCCTTGGAGACAATTCCATTGGAATCGTAAAAAAATATGAGCATCGATTTGTTTTTTGACTTCTCTCTCTTGGAAACACCAAATCTCATCACTAGTTACAATGCTATAAAGGAAGTTCTCGTCATTTCTCGCCTCTTTAATTATGTCTTTCCAATGTTGGACTCTGAGCAATTTTTGGTCATCAGTTAACTGTGTAGAAAAAAAACGTGCACAGACCATTCGTAAGCCTAAATGATCGGTTAAAATGCGATAAATCGATGTTTCGGAGATATCTAACTCCGATTCCATGAATCTCAACGATGATTTCGGCTCATTTTTGATAAATTCACCCACAATTTTAATGGAGTTTTCGATGCTCACTGATTTTGGGCAGCCAGTATGTTCACTGTCATTTATGTCCTCACAACCATCTCTGAAAAGATGCTACGTCTAGCACTCGTTGCGAACAGACGTTTCCATATCATGGCTGGCGAGGATAATTCAGACCGGATTCCACATAAATCCTATGTTCGATACCTCGGTGTTCATCTCGATCAGTATCTGTACTGAATATGTCAAAATAATGCTCGGTAAGGCACTCAAAGTAGTCATGGCTATTCGATGACTCTTTAGTTCCAAAAACATTGATCAAAAGGTCAAAATTATCTGTTACAAGACCCCTGTTAGACCAGTTTTGACATATGGATGTCAGATCTGGTACAACCAGAGTGCCAGTACTATGGAAAAATTAAAAGTTTTCGAAAGGAAATGTCTTCGTGCATGTATTGGTTTGTACAGAAAGCCTGAGACGGATTGGAAGCATTATATATCGAATAGAAGAATCTATCGAACTGCTAAAGTGACAAGAGTCGATATCTTCACATTGAAACTTCTTCGGAATCATATCGCAAAATCTGTATCTGTGAGTGAAAACCCCTGGATTTCACAGCCGTTCCACCCTACAGACGGGCATATCGCGACTTGTCTTGCTACTGGCTTCGTTCCTCCAGAAGCATTCGTGTATTTGGATGTAAATCAATATGTTTTTGGTTCTGATGGTGTCCAAATCATATATCACATGTATATACGGGCCAACGATAAGAAGATAAAATATCCTACAAATTCGAGTTCACGAGACCAACAATTCCAATGGAGATACTCATTTGCTAGATTCGTTGAACCTGATTGATCTGAGAGGGAGCATACTGGCTGAATGATAACAATGTCTAAATTATTCGTGTTTATTTCAGTTTTTGTGTTTTTCGCTACTTTGTTTTTTGAATTTCAGCTCACTATTGGTACATTTAGCGTTGTTTATTAATGTTAAAAATAAGAGATAGGTTAGGGATATGTAATTTTTATTATATTAGGCTTAGAGATAAGGTTTAACGCGTAGGTTATGAATATTATGACAGAAATTTTTAGTATAAGATAAAGTTTTTTAATTATTTTTATTAGAATTAGGTTGGAATATATTAGGTGCAGGATCAAGGTTCACTATTGTGTTAAAATTATAATTTATTTGTGAATAGTGTGAGTTGGTTTTCTCACCTTTTTCCATTAAAATCATGAAGAATGTAATAATCGTGATTAATTTGATTTTGCTAATATTTTTTTATTTTTGATAAAATGTGTTTAACAGATGGTTCTCGCTGTGTTCGCTGGTGTGGCTGATGCTGCTGTTGTTGGAACATACGATTATTTCTTGGTGACTGCCATTGCATGGGATTGCTTCTTGCTATGTTTGTCTATGCAAAGGTACTATACTTATGTTCAGCGTGGAGTTTTGCTGCATTCTACATACTCCTCCCGTTGAAAGTCACGCGATCAACAAGAAAGAACATTTAGGAGGAGCATTTAGGAGCAAATACAAGCGGGATGACACAAGAGAGTGTTGGATACTTTTCTCCAGACAACATTTGTGTCACTTTTTCGAACGGATATAAAATCGCCGTTACGTCTTCTGCTAATAACCATTCACTGAAATCCTGATTTGGAGGTGGCGATGCAATTTACGACAATGTGGCCGAAAGTGATGTTTTGATTTTCAATAAACGATCGAGCATGTGAAAAGTTCTATTCCAGCGAACGCGAATGTCTTGCTTGACTTACAATATGTCAACTTTCAACTGGTTTTGCATGTTAAGTAAGGCATTCGACGATTTAACACTGTGCTGAAAAGATGTTTGAGTATTTGTCTGTTTGAAAGGGTCATTTCCTTCAAAATCTTTTTGATCTTTTTCAAGACAATCTTTGACCGAAAGGCTTAGTAAATGACCTAGGCAGGAACGATATGCCTTATTCAAGTAAGAAATTACTGCTTTTTTCAAGACAGGAGCGTTGTCTGTAACAATGGCTTTCGAATGAATTCCCCATTTGCACAATAATTCTTCAATAGCAATTGCAATATTTTCAGAAGTATGATTTTGCTGCAATTCACTGGTCAAAATAACAACTGATTCCGGCTTACCATCTTGAACGTAATGCGCTGTCAAACTGAGAAAGCTGGTGTTGTTATTAGAAGTCCACATATCCGAAGTCAATGCTAAGTATTCAACGTTGCTCAACTCCGCCTGTACCAATGAAGATTCAAACTGGTATTTTTCGTCTATCATTTGCGCTAGTTTTTTCCTAGTTGGAATTTCATAGTCTTTGTATATTCCTGGAAACCATCATTTTCCACTATTTGAAACGGGTCATAGTCCTTGACTATCAAGTTAATCAAGGCATTATTCCCAGAGCTTTGCATATTTTGCTTCGGTACAGCAAGCTGGATCTTAGTTTGCTTTAACTTTTTTTGAGGAGGTTTTGACACCGATGAAGGTTGTGGTGACTGATCAAATGAACCACTTTCTAGCAAAGCATTGGGATGTTTTTTCTTAATGTGATTCCATAGCACAGTCGTATTTCTTACATATTCAAATGACATCGAACATTGCTTACACTTTACATGTCCCCTATTAGGCGATGCCAATACGTCCCAAACTAAAGACTTTTTCCCTGGTCCTGGTATTTGTCGAATTCAAACAGCACAAAACCCAGCACAGAAAAACATCTTCACAATTAGTTACCACCAACGATGATTTCAATTTTCAACTGACTCTGAGTTTTCTTGGATTCAATCGAAAAACATTTTTTTTATCCAGCCGAAGCAAAAGTAAGAGTAAAAGCGTATGCAGACACAAAATAGAACGAAACAACTTTTTGTTCTTCTTTTTGCTGCTTGTTTCGTTCATGCATCGCCAGCTTGAACTTGAGTTCGTAGAAATACAACTCGAGTTGACTCGAGTTGAAGGCAACTCGAATTAACTCGAGTTGACCCATCACTAGTACCGATATTCGTGCATTTGCAACGACGTGAAATAAACCTGTGTCGTGCAGCTAGAAATTCCTTAGTGGTTAAGTCACTCGAGGTTTCCAAGTGTACGGCCTTTGTTACAAAGGATATAAATGCGGCGAAGTAAACTTTAATCTGGATCCCGGTACAACATACTTTTTTTCTTTGATTAGGAAGGTTCCGCAATTATCTACTCCAACGTTAGCAAAAGGTCGAGATTGTTTTGTTCGCATAAACAGTAAGCTATGATATAATTAACCGGTACTGGTCTGGCGCGTGCACACCGTACGCATTGATTTGAATTAATGAGCAACATTTTTAGATTTAGTGCTTTGACTGGGTTTATTTTCTATCTCAAGTGTAAAAAAAGCAGTCGCTACAGTAAAAAGTATCATCGTCTTTACAACGATGGTCATTCACATTTCCGTAACACCAATTCCCAAATTTTTGGATTTTCACAAATGTACTATTCCTATTGATGGAACACTTAGCCCTATGTTCAAAAGCTGTATGTAGACGGATAAAGACCTGTTGTTCAGTATACAGTATACCTTCTGTAAGAAAATTGTTTCATCAATCATTGCGAACGGTCCTAAACAAAAGTTGAAAAACGTGCAAACCTTTGTTTTTGTAGTTGTTGCCAACGGGGTGGTTTTCGTGCTCGGGAGTGAGCAGAATACCTACCAATTACCAACCCTTCCAACCTCAAAACCCTTTTACCAATTGGCACATGACTTTGGGGCAGGACTCGTTTTGCTACGCCGTTATGTACCTTCACGCTGAAAGATCTGTCCTCTATCGAGAGCTAAGGAAGGAAGAATGAGAAATGGCCTGACAAACGATCCCCCAGCTCCGACGTCGTGACGTGACGTCAAACACAATATGCTACGTGGCTTCCACATTTACGACCGATTGGACTATGCTATAAACACCTACATTTTAAATCTGAGAATCTATGCTGGAACAGTTTGACAAATTACTTCGGGTCAGATCTCGTTTTGCTTTACCGTGGCGCACATTCGATTGAGAGGAGATATCCCTGGTTGCTGTTTCTCTTTTATTTTTTCAGACTGCCGGGATAAAACGCGCCACATGGTTCCATTTGTCGACCGACCCATGCATCACCGTGACTATACTATGAAGGGTAAGCTCTTCCAATCACAGCGTATCTAATTTTTTGCATGCAAAAAAATATGTGACAAGCATCGTTTTTATTTCCTAGGTACAACTGACTATCGGGGACTTACCAGTCTTGTGCAGATAAGCCTGGAAACACTCATGCCCACTCAAAAGTCGAGTAATATATAAATCAGCCTCAACATATCTTCTATTCAGCTACGGTCTAAGATCTGAAATAAAGAGCGCTGCCCACATTCTTTTCGTACGATTCGCCCGAAATTGCTACCAATCATTGAGTATGGACTGTTTCTCCTTGCTCTCAATCTTGCTTCAATGCAGGAAATAGTGCGGCGCTCTCTAACAAGGAGAGAAACAGGTATTACGCCTGCAATAGCTCAGAGGCTGTTGGATATGAAATACAATCCTCAATGCTCCTTTTCTCTGTACCTGTGTCAAGCGTTTTTGGTATAACTCTTTACCGAGACCGTCAACCCATATGTCTGCTCCTTGCATTAGCATAAACTGTATAGCACTTATCAAGAGGCATATTTTAGATGGGTTGAGCCTCCCTAAGTTGCCCATAAATTTACTCAGAGCTTATACGCCTGAAGCAGCCTTCTCAACCTGTGCCCCTATTTCCCCAAACAAACTCATCTTCGAGTTGATCAGTAGCCTCAGGTACTTCCCCACTGGCTTTGATTCGATTAGTATGTCACCAATACTGATCATCCATACTCTGGGGATTCTGTTTTACCAAGATGACCACTTCGGCTTTCATCAGTGCTAGACTGAACCCACAAGTAGTCTCTCATTAAGCGCATTAGCATACCTAGCCTGAGTTGCTCTTGTTTAACGGGACGTCCAGTGACTAGGGCAACAATATTATCCACATAGCTGATCAAACGTGAATTAACTGGCATTTCAGTCTCAGTAGCCCATCATAAGACACGTTTCACAGGTCTGGATCAAGTATAGATCCCTGCGCAACACCTTAGGTAACTTTCGTCCTTCATTGGCCCTGTGTCGTGACATATAGCAGGCTTCGGTCCTTCAGGTAGTCCATTAAAAGCTGCATCACATATTCTGGAACCTGAAAGAGGAGTTTACCAGCGTACCCAGGATATCCATCAATCCATGCACGTAGTTAATAAGTAATAAAAGTGAATACAATGCGTGAATATTAAAAGTTGAAACTAGGAATTGGAATTTTTGTAGCAACCCAACGCAAGGTTAATGATGAACTAACTTAGAGCTTAAAAATAGAATCAGGGTTAAAACAAGGCCCTCATGCTCTCTCATGCTATGCTCCAATACAAGTGATTAGAAAGACAACAGTTGAGACGTCTAGTACACGCAATGTGTACTCATAGCATATGCTGATGAACTTGATATTAGGGCAATATCAATCTCAGGTAGTGAAAGAGCGTTTCTAGGTCTAAAATTTGAGGAAAACCAAATTGGCCTACGTGTTAATGAAATAAAACTAAATTCGGAGCTCAAACGAAAAGCAAAACTACTGTCCGATTAAACCTGGCTGTGCGTACTAAAACCTTAAAAATATGGATAGCTTAGTTTATCTTGTAGCCAATTTGAACAGAACAGGTACAAAAAGGATGCAAATAAAGATTATTGCTCTATACTTCCTATTACAAGGTGCCTTCCAAAATAAACGAGACTTATGTCCCAAACATTTTCTTGGGGCGCCATCTGTGAATGAGGTAGTGTGTTGGAAAGTTACATCTTTTCCTGGCTTACAGTGAAAGTTTGGTGATATTCGATTCAGTGAAAGCGAGGTTATTGCGTCCAAAGTGACAGTATGTTTGTGTGATCGGTACAAAATTGAGTTTCAAACAAAGAGCTAATATCAAATTTGTTTTAAAATTGGAAATACGTTCACCGAAACATTTTAATTGATGAAAAAAGTTTATGGCGATGATTGTCTATCTCGTGCCAGAGTTCATGAGTGGTTTACACGTTTGAGAGATGGTGGTGAGGACTTAAATGATGGTGAACATACGGGCCGCTCAAAATCAGTGATCACCGAAAACTCCATCGAAATTGTGCGTGAATTTATCTAAAATGAGGCGAAATCATCGTTGAAATTCATGACATAGGAGTAGAATATCTCCAAAACATCGATTTTTTACATTTTAATCGATCATTTGGGCCTACAAAAAAATTTGTGCACGTTTTGTTTCGCACAAGTTAACTGATCACCAAAAATTATTCAGAATTTAACATTCATTAAAGAGGCAAGGAAAGACGAAAACTTCCTTTACAACGTTGTAACTGGTGATGAAACGTAGTGTTTCCAATATGAACCCAAAACCAAGCGTCAAAATGCCGAATGGAAGGCCCCAGAGAAGCTACCACCCAATAAATCGCGTTTGGGGAAGTCAAAAATCAAGTCGATGCTCATTTGTTTTACGCTTCCAATGGAATTGTCCACAAGGACTTCGTGCCAATGGTCAAAACCGTCAATGTTATTTTTTATCTAGACTTTTGAAGCGTTTGTTGCATAGCATTCGTCGAATTTGGCCTGAATACCGTGAAGGAGGAAGCCGGCGCTTATTGCATGATAATGCACCATCTCATCGATCCACTCTTGTGACAGATTTTTTGACTAGAAATCGCATTTTAACCATCAATCACTCATTGTATTCGCCTGATGTGGCTCGCTGTGACATCTATCTATTCGGGAAATGGCATTTGGCAATGAAAGAAAAACGCTTTGCGTCCGTAGAGGGCATCCAAAATGCTTGTACCGACATCCTGAAGGACATTCTGGTCAATGACCTGAAACACTCTTTCGAAAAGCTTTCGGATCGCCTAAAACAGTGTATCGAGGCCGGAGGAGGCTATTTTGAATAAATAAACTCGAATTTATCAGAACTGTCGTTCCTATTTTACTCAGTCTCGTTTATTTTAGAAGGCACCTTGTATAAGATACAGAGTCATGCATAGACAAAATTAGCTTAGTATTTACAAATCATTACCCAAACCTACGCTATTATACGGGAGTGAAATGCAAAGTGCTCCGGAAAATCCATGGTCTATTATAAGGAACCACATTAGATACTACGTTACAGAAATGAGTTGTATGATTTGTTTGACAACCCACCTATATTCACTTGCGTAAAGTAACGCAAATTGCAATGTGTGGTTTCTGTAGAAAGAATGAAAGAAAACCAGCTACTTGAAAATATATTAGAGGGTACAGCACAAGACATATGTCCAACAGAAAGACTGAGGAGTCAGTGAGAAGACACAAAAAAAACTGATAGCAAATAATTGCTGGGAGTGTTTGACTGGCGAACGAGGTCGCAGAACTGTGATGATTGGTGAAGATTGGATCCCATGGGCCCATCTTGTGCTGTTGTGACATCGTTGATGGTGATCATTTGAATATAGGACATAGATGAGCGAAAAAGAAATGGCAGTTAGTTATAACTAAGCTCAACATAAGCAGTTAATGTCAAAGTATCTGATTGAGTCTTATTTGTAGAGCTTGTTTTAATGAACTCTATACACTTTTCTAAGTAATTCATTAAATATATTCTAAACAAACTAAACTAGGTACTTGATACGTCTAAGTAGCTATCGTTTTAATTGGAATATTCACATGTCAGAAAGTGTTGACTTGTTGGAGTCCAGGAAGTCTTCATCGATAAGAACTTGAGAAAAATAAGAGTTTCCAAAACCCGCTGGATAGGTAGTATCCACTGAGGTAAGTTGGAAATAAACATTTACCCATTGTACTCACACGAAATTTGAAGGTAGGATGGACAACTTAGTTGGCCAAAATATAAATAAGTAAAAAATTAACATTTACCGTAAAAATTTTGGGCAAGTAGGGAAGTGCTCCTACTAAAAGGACTTTGTTACCATCCTAAGGTTCAAAACAAGATTTCTGATCCGATGAATCTTTGACAAATTAATCATCCAACACTTGTAAAAGAAATCGTTCTAATTTATCCAAAAGCTGCAGAGTTTGTTTCATAGGGACACAACAGCCGCTATTTTGTTCCAGTTTGAATAATTTTTCTGAATGTGTAGCCAATTGAACATATTCATATTAAATACTTTTCCTCAAACTTTTATGAAAATCCGAAGAAAATAGAAGTACCTAGGTTGACTTGACACGTGTTATTGCTGTTTTAATCCCATACAATTGATATGGCTATAACTCGCTTGGTTATGATCTGATTTCCATGAAATTTTATAAGCATCAAGATCTTATATTAATCTAGATACTTAAAAAGGTTTCAGAGTAATGCAAAGATTTTGTTAAGAAAAAGTAAAATTGAAAAATCAGACTATTATCTACGAAGTTGGGTGAATTTTGATTTGTGATCTAGTTTTTGCCCTTGTATTCATAAAGAACTATCTCTATGGTCTTTTTCAGATTTGTCGGCTCAAAGGTGTCCAATTGCGAGGATAAAAAGTTACATATTTTTGTACGTTTAGATTTACGCTGAATTCTCTGATGCACAAAATGTTTCTTAGAAGTCTTGACTAGGGCTTTTAGAAGTTCTAGTTAATACCTTTCATTTGATACCCCGCTCGACTTCATTCGATAAAAAATATTTAAGGGCTACTTTAGAATGGGGGTGGTTCTCGTTAAAAAAAATTCAAACGTTGGATATGACCTAACCTTTTGATGGACCACCTTTCCACAAAGTTTGAGCATTCTTACTTCTATAGTTTCTGAGCAAATTTGCTGTGACGCACAGACAGATGGATGGACAGACAAATAGACAAGACGTGAAACTAGTAGCTTTTCTAAAAAAAATTTAAATTTGTCTCAGCTTTTCTGTGGCAGAGGCAAATTGAATTTATAAAATGTTGAAAAGATGAGAACATTTAAACTATTATCAGAAGAAAGTTTCAAAATAAATTTGGTGAACCAAACTGTTATGTTTGGAAACAATGTTTTTCATGAAATAATTTCATTTAGAACCGTAAAAATTAAGAACTTGAACTATTGACCAGCCCTAATCATTGTTTTCTTCTGATTCGAAGTCATTACCGAGAGTATGTTATGTAACTGACTGATTGATATATGGATGATGCTCTTAAAAGGATTTTCTACTTTGCTCAATTCAAAACAGAAATCACTACCACGTGCTTATTAACCCTCCCTCCTAATTATTGGCTAATTTTGATAAAATCGATTGAGAAATATATTAAAGTTTCCAAACAGTTTGAACGCTTCCACTTTATAAAATAGGTAAAAACAAGCAACTAGGATTTTATAAGATTTATTTTAAGACCTTCTTTAAAAATTTAGTGAGCGGCCTTCTTCTTCTTCCAGAGATCGTAACCGAAAGCATCACTGCCATATCCGTTTCCGTAGATAGCTCCAGTTCCGTAGGCACCGAAGGCTGGGGCAGCAGCATAGGTCTTGAAAGCTGGGGCAGCATAGGTGTTGAAAGCTGGGGCAGCATAGGTGTTGAAAGCTGGGGCAGCATAAGTTGAGATGGCTGGGGCAGCAGCGTAGGTGGAGATAGCTGGAGCAGCAATAACGTTCTTAACAATTGGGGCAGCGTATGAGGTCAAAGCTGGGGCAGCATATGAGGAGATGGCTGGGGCAGCGAAACTCTTGACAACTGGAGCAATTGGGGTGGCTCCAACAACTGGAGCGCTGTACGCAGAGATGGCTGGGGCAGCGAAAGTGTTGAAACCTGCATTATATCCATATCCGGTGTAACCAGCGGTCAATGGGGCAACATAGCCAGCGGAAGCAGCGCCGATGAGAGCAAGAGCCAAAGCGATGAATTTCTGTAATCAAAGAGTAAGTCCTTTAGAGTCAAATTGGCAGTGTAGGCAATTATCCATACCATTTTGGTTGTTGTTGCGATTGAATCTCTGAAAGAAGAATCCTAACTGAAGATCTAGTGAATAACCCTCAGTATTTATACTGCTGAGATTTCTGCGGTCGGGATACGTTTTCTCGCGCTACAAAGTATATACCGAATCAAGATTCCTCTTTTGTTTTATATGGAACTATATGTATCAATACATAAAATTTGATATTCATGCACGATATGAGACAGGCATAAATTATTCAAGTTGAAAAATTCTTTATGTAGGACTGATATATTGCTCGTATTAACAATCACGTAAGATTTCCATCAAGCGGGCTAATTTGCGTTCGCGCTAAATATTCCATTTGGGATTTTTTGCGGCTTTTGACATTTTTTTCCAGAAAACTTGAATATCATAAAATGTAATTAATTGTAGAATTGTTGAAATAAAATCAAAAGTCGTTTGTAAACGTAGTGCCATGCGATTAATATAAACATAGTCCAGTTTTTTAGATATTCGTGGAAATGCAAAATTAACGTTGGGAAAAATAGCTCGAAGAATAGGCTAATCAAGCTGTACGTTTCTTATGAGAGTAATATAAGAAGACGTCTCGGATAGTACAATAGTGATTCTAATCTTAACGCATTTGCAGTTTTATCTTCTCAGGATATTATTCAAATGAGGAAAGCGCATATAATGTTAAGGTAACGTTTCAATCATGACTAGAAAAAGATCATTACCATGTGAATTTAATGAATACACACACAGCAGACATGTTCAGTGAATTACAGTGAAAACTGCTTTGAGATTCAGAAAGATATGACACAGCCGGATTTTATTTCTTTGTTTAAAAATTATTTCACAATATGTTCTAATCATACCATATATTTGAGATTTCTTTTGACTTTTCATAAAAAACGAAGAGGCGTTAAATACAGGTTTTGACAACTTTGATATCTATACTTTTGAAAATAACAAAATTAGGATTTTCTTAAAAAAAGTTTTCATATGAATCGGAATAAAAATAGAATATTTGCAATCATTGCAATATTGCCGAATAATTTATCATTTTGCTAACGACTTAAGTTGGATAATTTTTTTAAATATCAGCAATTTATGCCTTTAGTGATTATTTACTTTATAAGGTACTGTATAGTGTAGAACATATAAATGTTAGGTGGAAACATGCATTCTTTTTGTATTCTTTCTCTAGTCTGCTGTGCATAGGTATGCTTGGTAAACGTATAGAGAAGAAGAGCACTGAGCATTGTCTCTTCGAATCCAACAGTCTCTGATTTGGCGGTGCTAGTTATTGCAGGCGTGATATCTATCGCCCTCCTTATTAGAGAGCACCATACTTTCTGCCTTGAAGGAAAGACCCGTTAGAGATGGTTGCCCGTGAGGAGAGACAACGCTCATTTAATGATTGGCAGCAATTCTGGGTGAACAGTACAAAGGAAAAACGGGCCACGCACCTCATTGCTGAAACTGTAGCTTAATCAAATGTATGGTGAGGCTGACTTTTACCAGACAGCTCTTGAGCGGGTATGATTGTTGATAGTCTTACTTGCACAAATTTGGTAATTCGCGGTCCATTACTGCAGGTTTTGAACAGGAGAGGAGGACAAAGCCTGCCAGATATTTTTTGCATCCAAAAGGTAGGATATGCTACGCTGTGACCTCTATAAAGAGACAAAAAGTTTTCACCAGATAGTTTAATCGGGGAGATGCTTGAATCAGTTAACGAATGGAACCATGTAGAACATTATTTTCGGGTATTCCTAAAAGATAAAAGGGGCTTACAGCAGCCAAGAACGTCAGGGCTGGGGGATTGATTTTCAAGCATTCCTTCTTTCCCTTTCTTCTCTCGCTAAAGGAGGGATCCCCAACTTAAAGGCACTTCACGGTGTTGCAAGACGAAGCCTACCCCAAAGTAATGTATCAAATGGTACCAGGCTATGTTCTTAAGTCAACAGGGGATGTGTTTGGTGGATAGTCCAGACACCTTGCGCATCTAGGATCCTCATATTTAGAGTGGAAATAGCCTTTGCATCTCAACCACAAAAAAAATAAAATTCGCTGGTCCAGACAACCCATGAGGGCAACTTTGAAAATCAAATTTAATTTGAGAAAAATTTTTGACGGTATAAATGTTTCCTATGTAAGCAATTTTAAACGTCTCCATAAAAATATATTTTATGAGTTTTGAATTATTTCAGAAGAAAACTATCTTACAGTCTCACCAGCTACTGTGCCAATTTTTATTCGAAACGGAGTTTTATTCTAGAGAGAAGAAACAAATTCATATTTTTTAAAAAATGGCAGCTATCAATAAGTTTTATATTTTTTTGCTAACTCATTTATCTTTTTTTTGTGGCTAGGAGGTGAACTCCCATGCTTGCTAACGACTAGACTACCCACTAAGCTCCTCCCTTGTCAACTCGAGAACCTAGCCTGGAATTGTTTGACGCTTTATTTCGGGCCAGGTCTCGTTTTGTTATGCCGTGAGATGCCTTCAAGCTGGGGGATCCCTCTGCTAGCGAAAGGGGAAAGGAGAAGAGGCATTGACAAACAAGCGATCTCTCAGCCTTGACATCCCTGGCTGCTGTGAGTTCTTTTTACTCATTAGGACTGCCCAAACATAATGTGCCACCTGGTTCCATTTGTCAAGCGATTCAAGCATCACCGTGACTATAATATCCGAGGTGAGCGCTCTTGTGACCCTGTAGAGGTCCCGTCAAAGCTTGTTTCATTTTATGCACGTATAAATGTGTTGCAGGCATCTTCTTCCTCTCGTGGGCAAAACCGAAAATGGGGGATCGGAACTTACCAATCTTATGCAGGTAGGACTGAAAACACCCATGCCCACTCAAAGGCTAGGTCAAGTGGAAGTCAGACTCACCACCAGACTCAATTTAGCCACGGTCTTACATCCAGAATGAGGCAAGCAGTCCACCATCTCTTAGTGCAATTCACCCAAGACTACTACCAGTCATTGAGTGAGCTTTGTGTCTCCTTACGGGGAGGGTTTCTCACTCCCGTCCTCGTTCCACAGCAGGTTGATAGCGCGGCGCTTTTCAGCAGCAATAGCAACAGGTATCACGCTTGTAGTAACTCTCAACACCAAATCAGAGACTGTCGCATATGAGGATGCAATCCTCAGTGCTCCTCTTCTCTGTACCTGTGCTAAGCTTTCCCAGCATACCTCCTTATGAGAGCATCACCACATATTTCCAACGTGTACAGTAGCATTGACCCAACAGCACTCATCAAGAGACATGCTCCTGATGAGTTAGGTCCCCACACGTTGACCATTAGTCAACTCAGAGCGATTACTCCCAAAGCAGCCTTCTCAGCCATTGCCCTGATTTACTTAAAGAAACTCAGCTTTGAGTCAATCAGAAGCCGTAGGTACTTCACTACTGACTTAAATTTTTATTAACATGTCGCCAATACTAATCATCCTTACTCTAGGGATTACCTTTTTGTACCAAAATCACCACTGCAGTTTTCTCCAGTGCCAAACTGAGCCCACAAGCGGTCATTCGATCTCTACCACGGTGCATTGGCATAGCTAGCCTAAGTTGCGCTTGTTCAACAATGCGTCCAGCGACCAGAGCCGCAACACTATCCGCATAGCTAATCAAATGAGGTTTTTCTTGAATCTCCAGTGTCAGTAGCCCATTCTAAGACATGTAACTCCGGTCCGGACCAAGGATGGACCCCTAGGCAACATTCCATGTAACTTTCATTCTTTGTTGGCCCTGTTTCGTGTCAAAAAGAAGGCTTTGGTCCTTCAAGTAGTCCCCCACAAGTCGCATTAGGTACTCTGGTACTTGAAAAGGGTTTTTCAGTGTATCTAGAGTATCCACACATGTAACGGAGTTGAAAGTGTTCCTTAAATCGAGTGTCACCAACAGGACAATCCATCACTTAATGCGGCTATATGTCTCTGCCTTTTGGACCGCACTCATCCCCTCTGTAGTCGCATCAATGGTAAAAGGTCCAGCTCTGAAGCCGTGTTGCTGAGGATATACGTTCCCAGCAACATGAATCACATCAATGAGTCTTTTCTTGATGAATTTTTCTAGCACTTTTCCAGCAGTGTCTAGTATGCATAACGGGTTGTATGCAGATGGTGATGCAGAATTTCTTTCCTCTTGCTGATCAGCACGAGCTTTGCCACCTTCTCTAGTACTGAAGAAACCGCACCCCGTAGGCAAGCGTTGAGTATGCTGAGCGCAAGTCAGGAAAATAGTGATAGACAAGTTGCAACACCTCACCTTGAACACCATCTGGACTTGGAGCCTTCCTCGCTTTTAGTATAAGGATTCTTTCTTCTACCATTGGCTTTGGAAGAGTGGATACTTGATTGCTGTTTCACCATGGTCAGCGTCAACACAGAAAAGATGGGCAGGATAAAGTGTCCAAACTATCTAGTCCATATTTTCTGCATCAAGTATGCAAGGCGTCCGTAAGGCACCAAGCCTCCGCATAACTAACTTGTAGGCAAAGTCCCACCGATCCTTGTTCACATTGTCCACTAAATCTTGCCAGGAGTGAGCCTTATATGTTGTGACCTGGATGGATGCTTTCACGACTCAGCAACCGTTGACCCTCACGCCGAATCTTGTGACACTCCCTTAACTTTCCGACAATTTCAGTCGGCCACCAGTACACTGGGGCTTGCCGAGCTGAGGCTTTCAACGGGGCATAGAAGGGTTGCAAGCTGTCATGATCATATTCATAGTTGAGTTCGCCATATCCTGAGATCTCCTGCGAATCTTTCTGTGGCAGAGCATCTGCCGTAAGCACCTCGGTAAACTTCTTCACATCCATCCCTCCAATATTCCACCTAATTTTAGAAAGTCACGAGGACAGCCATCAGAAGATAAAATCACTGATCTAAGGCAGAATGCACTGGTGATCACTGGCTGAGTAGTCCTCTTATACTCTCGAATCCACACGAAACTATCCCCCTGTCTACATTTCTCTGCCTGAGAATCGCTGTTCTGAATCCAAATGGTGGCAGTACCAGTTTCATCAGGATACCATTTTACAGAACTTTTTTCGTGATGTTGCTTGCTCAGCAGCAAAAAGTTGGCTTTTTATGTCCCTCGCAAACTGCTCTAGCAGATTTTGGGTGGTTGAGCTGTGGTGTAGGTTTACTTGCAGAATGCGGGTTATCGAAGTTCACATGACATTTTCCTGATCTCAAGTCGTGCCCAAGATTCAGGTGTGAATCACCATCCTTGCAAGGAATAAAGTGTTCCTCCTTTGTACATTATATTCTTTTAAACCCAATTGCACCGTATTTGTAACATAGAGAATTTCTAACGGGTTGTTACTTCTTATGCGATGTAACTATAGCCAATGCACTTGAAACCTGCAGAAAATCCACCGTATTGTTACATTGGTCTTATTCAGGAATAGTTCAGTGTTCTTTTCCATCAAGTCAGTGGCCATTGAGTCCCTGTAGTTTTTTTGTGTCAGGCTCGCTTTGATCCTGCCCACGCTATGCTCTCTTCTACTTCGGCCTGGTCTCTGACCCATCAATGTCTCCTATTTTGATTATTGCCATCGGTTTGAGTGAGGCTATAGTTGCGTTTTGCCGAGTAGTTTATTTACTGCATCGCAGAGTGCTTCTTTATTTTCAGCCACTGCTACAAATTCGACCAGTATTTGGCCCGACCGCATTGATCGTCCTGTTTTAATGGCAGTATTGATGTATTTGGGCCTTACATTGCCCCTGATATCCTGTAGCACTTCTGCATAAGATCGGACATTTTGGGGTTTTACGAGCAGTGCCTGCAGCTGGGGTCTTTGTTGGGCCTTTTTCTGTCCTGTTTCGTATAAGGGCTTGTTTTCTGATAAGTATCTGAGCAAATTTTACGGTACGTCCTGCAGAGTTTCCCGCATCATTTTTTTTTCTGCGCCCAAACGCCGCAGGAATCTCAGTTTAGACAGGAATGTCTGTTAATATCCGTTTTTTATCCATCTTCACTGTCATTGTATTCATCGGCATTTCTATCATCGTTCATACCACACCCGATGTGCTGTGAACATTGTGGCTGTAGCCGCTGGTTACGTTTTCGTTGTTGTTATTTTTGCTTTTTTTGGACTTTTTAAAAAATTTTTTTACAGTTTTTAGTTGCTCCAGGTTTATTGGGTCCCCCTTGGAGCCGCTATCTCCGTTCGTGAGTGTATTCGCCTTTTTGGCCCCAAGGCTATCTTTGCAGAGCAGAGAGGCCATGCGAGGAGTGGCACAAGCCCTTGTGGGGACACATACTCAGATCCAGACCAGTTCTAATCGGGAATCCATCACAACTGAACCTACACCACTAACTCAATGATGCAAACTTCGAATGTACTCCAAAGTTTTACCGAGACGGAGACGGTATGATGGTTGAATTGGAACCGTTCACGCACGTTCCAGACCAGTGCTAATCGGGAATCCATCACAACTGAACCTACACTACTGACCCAATGGTACAAACTTCGAACGTACTCCAAGGTTTTACCGGGACGGAGACGATATGATAGTTGAATCGGAATCGTTCACGCACTTCGGCGGAACTAGGTCTAAACCATCCTATCCTCCAGCCCAAAGCTTCAATTTCAGTTTGTTGTCCAAAAGTAGTCCACATTCAGTCAAGGTCATTACTTGCCATCCCAGGAGGAACCTCACGGTGCCCTCTATATCCTCGGATCGGTGAGGGCGGCGCTCCCTAAAGAAAGCTACTCCAAGAGTACTTTTGTCGACTGGCATTTCCCCCTCCTCAATTCGCTTGAGAACAGGGGGGCGGCACTCCCTAAAGAATACTTGTCTTCAAAAGTATTCCTGTCAGCCGGTATTCCTTCTGCGAGGAACAGGTACCTTTAAAATCCACAAAATTTGATGCTTAGGTGGTCTCATAGAAGCTCTTTATAGTCCTTAAATTTCAACAAAACCAAATCACATTTACAAAAGATATAGCTATATGAATTTTCTCTGACAATAACAACAACAGACGATATTGCTATTCAATTGGAATCAGACACTGCATCTTTGAATTGATCTTAAAACTTCTGAAAGAATCGCGGTTCTGTCTAACTAACTAGTATAAATTACATTTGCCTTACTTATTTTACGGAGTATCTAGGGAAAATCAAAGTTTCATCCCTATAAATGTTGCAATATTCTGCAGTTATCATGGCCTGACTGTCCGCCCATCCCTCCTTGTGTCAAAGCAGGGGTTCCCGCAAACCACATAAGCGAGAAACGTGTAGGTTTATGAGTAGGTCAAAAGTGGCTCCCTCTTGAAAGTTGCAACGCAACAAAAAATGGTTTTAAAGCTTTTAAGGCGAATCCCCCCTTATACGAGATGACCCTTAACTTCTTTTTACCAACAGATTACCTGAAAATTATCACTGCACACGAAAATTATGTTTTGACTATCCTACCCACTAAACATAATACTAGGCAGAGTATAAGTGACGACAGCATGAGAAACGCCACCAATGTAAAGGAAATGAATGACACAAGATAAAAACATATTTTAACCTTCATTTTATTTAAATCTAATTCACAATCATTCAAAGTTTAGAGATAGTTAAGATCCGATCATCATTTTGTATAAATACTAATGCAGATTGAATGAATCTTCAGTCAGAAGTCTTTCTTTCAGATATCGAAACAACCAAGCAACATTAGCAACATGGTATGTTGACAAAAAGTAATATGCAGATCAGATGGATTATATTTAATACTTTTTCCGAATTTCAGAAATTCGCAGTTTTGGTTCTTGCCCTTATCGGCGCTGCTTCAGCCGGCTATGTTGCTCCATTGACTACTGGCTATGCTGGTTATGGTGGAATCGGTGCTGGTTACACCACCGGTTACAACACTGGTTACAACACTGGTTACAACACCCTTGCCGCCCCAGCCCTCTCAGCATACAGTGGCTCAGTTGTCAAGAATATTGTTGCTGCTCCATCCCTTGCTTCATATGCTGTTCCATCCGTCGCTTCATATGCTGCTCCAATCGCTTACAGCGCTCCAGTAACGAAAATCGTTAAGAACGTTGTTGCCGCTCCAGCTATCTCCAGTTATGCTGCTCCAGCTATCTCCAGCTATGCCAGCCCAACCCTCGCCAGCTATGCTGCCCCAGCTGTTGCCAGCTACGCCACCCCAACCATTGCCAGCTATGGTGCCCCAGCTCTCGCTAACTATGGTGCCCGCGCCATCAGTGCCTACGCTGCTCCAACTATCTCAGCCTACGCTGCTGCCCCAGCCATCTCCGCCTACTCTGCCGCTCCAGCTTTGAGCACTTATGGAGCCCAATCAATCTTGGGAGCTCAATCAATCCTTGGAGGTCAATCAATCCTTGGAGGTCAATCAATCTTGGGACACGGATACGGAAACGAAGCTTATGGACTCGACCTCTGGAAGAAGAAGAAGGCTGCTGCCCACTAAATACTTGTAATCCTGGTTACCGGATAAATAAACTTAAATTATTGAAATCGATCATATTTTTCTTTCAAATTCTCATTTTAACTTTTGAGCTTGGAAATGCCGGAGATAATGAAATTAAAACTGTACTAGCTTTTGATTCTTTATGCCAAATCTCTATGTTACCACCAGTCTCAGAAATCTTCTATGTTCCTTTTGGTGGAGTAGTTATACAATACGTCTACATTGACTTTATGATACGAGTTCTGTAGGTATATACTGGCGATTGGTATCAAATATGTACGCTTGCTAGGAAAGTTTCTTTTCTTCGATCTATCAATGGTTGATTTACTTATGGAACAGTTGATCAATCTGCCTAACAGTCTTCGGATAGTTGAACGCTGGTTTGATATGAAGATGCAGAGATAATCGCCAATGACTTTTAGCACGTTACCAATAACATATTAGACTGATGGTCCCACCAGGTAGTCTTGCTGCGAAAAACGTTGTTATTGCTTGTGTGGCTTATGTGTTTAGCTACTGCTATGAGTTTACGAAGAAATGGTGGAATAAATGATTGAGCTATTTGAATTTTAAAAAGAGTGGTAGCAGTCAGCAAATTGAATGCTGTTAGTGAGGAGAAAATATTCATGCGGCAAGAATATTTAGTATTTAATTTAATTACATAAAGTGACCGAGTTTTTCTTCTTACTATATAGCAATAGCCAAAGACGACATTTTATTTACTTTATGCTTTTACTATTTAAGAAAAAATCTTTAATTTATTGTTTAAGCTTGGGTTCAAATTTACATATTTTGTTTCAAAAATGATTGATTTATAAAATATTCAATCCTCCTCTACTGATAGAAGGATTGTGCTAGTTTCCCACTTATTTCTTAGCTGAATCTGTTTCTGAATTTAAAGATGCCCTTTGAATAATATACATAACAAATGTAAAACAATTGAAACTTGTTTTTTTTCTTGAAAAGTCATGGGGCCTTACTTTGTTGTGTGAGCAGACGCGTTGCGACTATTTTGAGTCATTTTCAATGTCTAAAGGATGTGTGGAAGTGTCAACTCAACAAAATCATTGACTACAATATTGTCAGCGAGGCAAAATTGTTGAAATCATTCCACAACCATTCCTTATACTAATATAGCACACAAATGGTTTATCAAACAGTATTTAAAAAAGAACATTGCACCAGCATTTGCAACAATTGTAATAAGGCATACCACAGTTGTGGCCGGAACACACTGCATAGTGCACAAATACTTTGCATTGAAAACGAAAAAAGAACACTGTTCATAAAAAGGACGAAATCAACCGACAACTACTACATTCACACTTACATGTAGCTAAAATTATACAAACTGAAAACTTTATACAATTCTACAATGAAGTGAGACAAAACATTGATACTCAGCTCAAAACTAAATATGATACCATGGCAAAGCAACTTGATAAATTGATGATAAAACAAAACACAATGACCACATCAACTAACAGAGCCTTTTATCCACGGATTGTAAATTGATCTGATACGCCTTTTACGACACAAGAAATGGAGCTTTAGCTAGGGGACAGGAACATAGCTTATACAACACAAACCCCAACAAAGACCTAAAAAAACTAGTAATCGACACTGAACTAGCCACTAGCAAACTGCCACAGGAACAACAAACATATGCAAGACGCATTGCAGTAGATAAACTACAAAAGTACGCACTAGCATAGGCAAAACGAGTTTCCACAAAGACCATAAGATATTAAGACACATTTAGAAAAAAATTAGGGATAACCTACTAACAATGACAAATGCTGACAAAGGACATACAACGGTGATTCGAAAAACAATGGGCTCGGTACAAAAGACAATAGACTTCATTACTAATACAAACTTGTAAACAAAGACCCCACTAATAAGTTCCAATCAGGCTTAGGTACTGCTGTTATACAATCCCCACTAACCATTTCCCCCAATATTGAGCAACGCTACATAAACCCGAATCCATCCACACCACCCGTTAAGGCACAACCTAAGGTCCACAAACCCAATATCCCTATCCGGCCTGTCGTTAATTACCGCTCAGCTTCCGCATACCAATCAGCATTTAAGTTGGCAACAATAATGGCTGCTGTCATGCAACTTGACGATAAATACACATTGAAAACAGTCGTGATCTAGTGATGAAGTCTTTATACCCCAAATTGTCAAAAGATTCAATGTTGTTTTTTACAGACGATATGTGGATGACTGTTTCATCGTTATTGGTTCACAAGAAAGTAAACAAGATAAACTATTTACCCATATGAATAAAATACACCCGAATATAAACTTCACAATAGAGGAAGAAACAAACGGACAACTCAACTATATGGACCTAACCGTGACACGGGGACGATGTCGACTAGATTACAAAATATTCAGAAAACCAACCACAACTGATCCTATCATACACGTAACATTTAACCACCTCACATTACCCAAACTAGCAGCGTGCAGATCAATGGCGCAGCGCAGAGACTCCAATCTATCTCCATAACCCCCTAGAACCTATTTGAATGAACTAAACAACATTTACAGAAAAACTAAGTAGAACATATACAAACAACGTGGCATTGAGAAATTTATTACACAGTACAAACAAAAGTAGGAACGCTAACTGACTGATTTTGTTAACATACGTGGGTTAAGAGGCATACAAACTATCAAACTTCCTTAGGAAATACAAACTCTAAACTTCATTACAACTAACATCAACATTGGACACAAACTGAAACCAAATCCGAATGACACATCAACATACAAGAACAACGGCATATACAAACTGACATGCAAGGACTGCCACATGGTATACATAGGAAGGACAAAACGGAAACTTACAGCAAGATATAAAGAGCACTAACTAACCTTAAAAAACTACGCACATGAGCTTGATGCTATGACAAACTCTATGACATTGCTACACAAACAAACCAAAGGACCTATCCTAAAAAAGCTTGAAATATATAAACATAGAAAAAAAAAGGTAACATTATCAACGCCCCCATCCTCCGGTGAAAATGTTAAGGAGGTGGAACAGAAAAAATGGACATCCAACTATCCAGAAAACAAAAACTTATTATCCCGTTACCTGATCTAATTTACTGCTTACCTGCTTAACCCATCTTATGACTATATAAAGCTATTCCGCTTCACACATCCTTTAGATACTGAAGATGTCCCAAAGGAGTGAAAACGAGTCTGCTCACATAAAGCAGAGCCCAGCGGCTTCTCAAGAAAAAATAGAATTGGCCTGCAGATATCAAATAAACAAAACTAATTGACCACAATTGAATCATTAAGTTGAAGTAGGGGAACTGCACTAAAAATCGAAAATCGATCTGTATTTTTTTGAACTCCAGTTTTGAAGCTCAACATGTTAAGCTTCAAAACAGGAACGAAAGCCGTTTGTTTTGTTGACTCTGTTTAACACTTATTTTGTTGACTTTATTTAACTTCTGGTGTGGAATCTATAAAATTACTAAAGTTATTAGCCACTTTATGCAATTTGAAAAATCAACATCGGATGACATCCGCGAAAGTGCATTAATATAGTGAACTTCTTTTGAAACCAACGTGATTATTGTGACTACATTTTTTCCTCCCTTCATCCCTGTATAAATACAGGAACCACAGTTGGAAAACACCGTGGCTATCCACAGCTAGAGAGACCTGTGGATATAATAGTCTGGCCAGTCGGCACTTGTGACTAGCGTTTAGCGATCGTGTCCACTTATGAGACTAGTGTTGGTAAGTAAGATACAGTGACTCATGACTGATAGGTATTACTGTCCCATAGGGGTTGGTTAGTAGAAATTAGTAGGTAGGGAATTGTTAGCAAAAATACTTTAAGGGCTTGTTACAAGGAAAGTAACTCATGACCCTCTTTGAGATTAGATGATTTACAATAAACGCAAAAGTATATGGCCATCATATATATTAAATTTTATTTAAAAAAAAAATTTATGATGGGTTATAAAAAGTAAGATGCTATCAGCACATATAGGCTTGAAAAAAGTAAAAGTAACTTATGTCGTGAAAGAGTAACCTCTTTACATTAGTGGATTGGTGCAAATTTAGTAGTTTCTTGGAGTTTTATTATTTTTTGGGAAACAGAGTAAATGTTGTGTCTTTATGTCACTGCTTAAGATATGCTTGGTTGCGGTTCTTTCGCGGCCTTTTCTTGTCTTTGTTGTTTCGTCTTAAGAAGGTATTCAGATAGTTTCACTAGTAGATTCATATCTATTTCCTGGAAGCCCTGAATGGCTAATAGCGTGAGGTTTTTCTGTAGATCATGTAGTATCTTCTCGATCTCTGATACCTTAAGCGAGTTGTTGGTTTTCCACAGTGGGAAAAACGATTTGCTTCGTTTGGTTAATTTTTTCGTTGGTTATTTTTTCACTATGCCACTACTTGCGCATATGTGTGTTTCATTAGAACCTTGGGAACATCCCTTTATATGTGAACTTGTCTTTTTTTAGTTGAGGAAAATCCATTTGCGCACTATCTTTAAGGTCAAGTCCCTCATATCTATTTTTATTTATAATAGCCCGAAACTCTGTTCGATACGATTAGAATCGAGCTGACCTCTACCTCGTATTTATACTTCACCTATTTAGGACATGAGTTATCTGTACCTATATGATCTTTACTATTGCAAAGTAAACATTTTGTATCCTTGGAGGATCCCTTGCATTAGAAAGAACTGCATTTAGGGCATCTGGGCATCTTTTCCTTGCAGATGGGAGGGGCGTGTCCTAACATGCCGCAGTTTCTGCATTATCTGGGTCGAAATTTAAAGTAATCCACTTTAGCATTAAAGCGTGCAATTTTTAAAAAGTCCAGGAGGGTGTTGCCTGAGACCGTTATCTTCATTGATTTGGTTGGGATGAGGTTGTCGGCCTTTTCAGGATCGGATCTCTCTTGTTAAGTCTTGTAGCATCTTCCGCACCCTGCTCCATTAAGGGACACGGGTTTTTTTGTTTTCCACCAAAATTTACACATTTTTTCTTATTCTTAGCACTACAGCCCCTTTCGGGCCTTCGCTCCCTGCAAACAGCGCCTCCAACTGTCTCGGTCCGTTGACCGTGTCGTCCGATTCTGAAATGCGAGCAGCGATGAACTGTTTGCCTTGACTGAGGCAGACCAGCGTTTCCTCGGTTTCCCTACTGGCCGCCGGCCTTCAGTTCTCCCGACGAATACTTTCTTGGGTATCCGTTGTTCGTCCATACGATTCATGTGTCCAGCCCATTGCAGCTTCCACAGTCTTACAATCATTGAGACTTCCGGTTCGTCAAAAATTTCATAGTGCTCATGGTTGTATCGAATTCACCATTGGTCCCCGTCTAGCTTCGCTCCGATTATTCGCCTCAGGACCCGTCCCTCAAAGGCGTTCAATATATTTGCGGATGCTTGGGTTAGGGTCCATGTTTCACACCATTAGCATAACACAGGTCTTATCACAGATTTGTACACTTGGAGTTTCGCCTTTCTGTGTATGTAGCTGGTCTTCAAGATCGTCAATACTGAATAAAATATGTTATTTGCGAGCTGTATTCTTCGGCGTATTTCGTCTCTTTCATTGCCAGTTTTCGTTATTTTGGCGCCTCAATGCACAAATTCGCCAACATTCTCGATACTGTATTCGCCAAGTGTGATATTTCGTGTATTTGGTCTATTTTTCCTCGACTGCGTCATGAGCTTTGTTTTATTTTCGTTGATTTGTAGCCCTACTAGTTTTGCATCGCTGTCGAGTTTCAGGAAGAGTTCTTTGGCAGTTGTTAGTGACCGTGACAAAATGTTGATGTCGTCGGCATAGGTTACTACCTGGCTCGACTTGTATAGTAATGCACCTCGCGTATCGACAGGTAGCTTCCGTATGACGTACTCCAGAGCCAAATTGAATAACAATGGGGCCAGCCCATCTCCCTGCTTTAGTCCGATATTTGTGTCAAAGGCATCGGTGAGTTGGTTATTGATGCGGACTTTAGAGGTTGTCGACGTCATTGTCATTTTGGTAAGACAGACTTATTTGGCTGGGATGCCAAAACCAAGCATTATTTGGTACAGTACGTTACGATCAATGCTGTCGTATGCTTGCTTGAAGTCAACGAAAGTTTCGTGTACGTCTATTTTGACCCCCCAGCATTTTTCAAGTACCTGCTTGACCGTGAACAATTGGTCTGTTGTTGATCTACCTGCCCTAAAACCACCTTAATACTGTTGGCGTATGATCCGATCTTATTTTCTAAGATTTTAAAAAAGTCGCTTTATTATTCTTTTGGGCTTTGATGATGGAACAAATTTTATCCAGAGTTGGTGGGGGCCAATGAAAGCTTTCCGCAGACATCTATAGGCTTCGATATTCTTAAGGTGTGCGGAGGATTAAGGAGGTGCTTGAAATATGTCAGGATTAGCATCAGTACCTCCAAAGTGCTTGCCATCAAGCACGAAGTGTCAAAAGTGAGTATCCTCTTTCATTATTTGAATTTGGTGCGGATAAGTGTGTAAATTTAAAATTTCAAGCACCTCCTTAAATTCACACACTTATCCGCACCAAATTCACAAAATAAAAGAGGATACTCACTTGTGGCACTTCGTGCTTGATGGCAAGCACTTTGGAGGTACTGATGCTAATCCTGCAAAGCCGCTGTCTTTGGATTTAGCCCATTCAAAAATAACTCTACCAGATTATATGACATAAAATGGCGATAAAATACCACAAGGGAGACTACAGTGGTATATATAGGGATGTGACCTCTAGGGAGTCTGGGATAGGAATAAACTACACACGTACTGTTATTTTTCTTTGACATAAGTGATAGTGGTACCTAAGAAGTAATCAGCTGAAACTTTTCACTTTCTTCTCGCACTATCTTAGCTTGCGGAGAGTGTCTGATGGTTTGAGTGAATTTTGATTGATTGAGTGAATTGTGCATGTCACCTGCAATGCTATACTCCAGTTGAAACACTAACGGATTTTTTTCAGCGTTCTACCTTAGTTGAAGCATAAACTGAATTTTAATCAAATTTTCGTTTCCGTGCGGTATTAAAGGGTGGTCCAACCATAATGCACGATGTTAATTGGGAGTCACACCTTAACATCAAGATTTTCGTCCAACTTAATTTGACGTTTCTTTGTTTCAGTGTTTGGCAAACTCGACCATGGAGAGGTACACAGCTGAGCAGTGCATTTAGGTTGTTGAAACCTTTTCCGAAAATGGGTGTTCAAGTCAAAATGCATTTCGTGCACTTCGTGATTTTTTATTGTCAGCATAATTGACCAAATGTGTCCACAGTCGGGAGAATTGTGCGCAAATTTTAGCAGATCAGTTCTGTAGAAATTGTGAAATCACCAATGCATGCTTGCCGAGTTCGTTCTGTAGAAAGCATTGCTGTTATTCGCGATAGTCTGGCAGAAGAGTCGTCAACCTCGATTCGTCCTCATGCCTAACAATTGAACATCTCACGAACATCACTGATGCGAATTATGAATAAAGATCTGAATTATCATGCTTCCAAAATTTACTGAAAAGCAGAAGTCTACTGACCATTTCAAGCGTCGGCAATACTCCGAATGGTTGGTTGAACAGACAGAAGGGAATGGTGACTTTTCAAAGAAAATCATCTTCAGCGACGAGGCACACTTTAACCTCAGTGGATTCGTTAATAAGCAGAATTGCCGAATTCAGGCAAATGAAAATCCATGAGTGATTGTTGAAAAGCCGATGCATCTACAAAGAGTGACTATTTGGTGCGGTTAACGGGCTAGCGACGTCATCGGGCCGTACTTCTTCGAAAATAAGGACAGCCAAGCAGTAACTGTAAATGATGTTGAGTAATTCGAGATGATAATGGACTTCTTGTGGCCAGAAAGTTATGGACCTGGACGATATGTGGTTCCAACAGGATGGTGCCACTTGCCACACAGTCAACGAAACAATGGCTCTTTTGCGTGCGAAATTCAATGGCCGTGTTATCTCATGTTGTGGCGATATTAATTGGCCGCCACGATCATGTGATTTGACACCGTTGGACTTCTTTCTTTGGGGATATTTAAAAGAAAAAGTATACTTCAATAAGCCAAGAATAATTCAAGAGCTAAGGGATGAGATAATTCAGCACATTAACGACATTGAACCTCAATTATGTCTCAGAGTCGTTGAAAATATGGACAATCGGATAAAAGTATACCACCGTTGTTGTGGTGAGCATTTGGGCGATATTTGTTTTTACGCATAAATGTCATAGATTTTTCTATTATAATTAAAAATATTAACATAATCATCAGAAAATTTTTTGGTTTATTTACAATTAACATCGTGCGTTTTGTTTGGATCATAAAAGGTGTTACTTTTCCGAAGTATCAATCTGTAAGTAATACTTTGCGGTCATTTTCTCTGGTGATTATTCTTACGATTGGGAATGACAATTATTTATTAATTAATCAATTATTCTTACAATGGGGAATGACAATGACTCTCATTACTATATCAAGTGTAAACAGAAAATAGAAGATGAAAAAAATAGGTTTATGATGAGATGGATTTTGCAATTCATGGCATCATATTGAGTGCATCAATCTATCAAATAATGAGTATCAACTTATAAAAAATAAGAAAAGTATATGAGTAATGTGAATAAGAATGTGAATGGTGACAAGAAAAACTGGAATAGATTTAAACAAGTTGGGTAAACAGACCTACGCTCATGTCAGAAGGGTTTTGTAGTCAATTTACAAAATGCAGTCACCAGATCGAAACAAATCAAGAAACATGTCAACGATGATTTTATTGGAGAAAATATCAAATACGAAGATCATACTATTATTAACAAAGTTGAATGAATCTCGACTTCTGAGGTTTTTGGCATTGTTTTACTCATAAATATCTCCCTTGATAATTATTTCAGATGTCCATTCGCGACAGAGGAAACACATTTTTCATGTATTTCCCCCCTGTGCCCCACTGAAGCAAAAACTGACAGTTTAACAACTGTTTTTAAAAGCTCCCATGAAAACTTTTATTTCATACTCATATCGGCTACGTTTGACGAATTTTTTTTTTTTTTGGGGGGTCACTCTCCTGTACTGTTATCATCGATTCATGGCCAATTTTTTCGAATCCTAGAATGGTTACAAAACCCTTTTGCTAGGAGCTCTCTCCCACCTCCTTGGCTTGTTTCACTTATGAGCATTAATTGTAGGTACTCATCTTCAGTCATTCATTAAATTGAATCAAGTGTTCAAAGCATGCACCTTAAACGTTGAAGTTGGGAAAAAATAACTCAAAATTATTCAATCTTCGTATTTAAAACAGCCACTATTTTGTTTTACGATTATTGATACCACTAGCTGAGCCGATTCTCAAAGATATACATGACACCTATCATTCCTGAAATTCTCATGCAGATCCTAACGAAGCTGTAGCGTCTGAGTCGGTAAAAAGCGCATGTTGTTCCATAGCCATATGTTGCCATAGTAATAAATGCAGCGCATATTGTTCCATAGTAATACAGGAAAATTCAAACCGCTATAACTTCGCTAAATATGATTCAATCTTTATGAAACTTTCAGGATAGATCAATCTTATAAATAATTCATTGAACTTAAGGGTACCGTTAAGATTTTATTCAAGAAAACATAAAATCGATAATTCATACTATTACTAACAAAGTTGAGTGAATTGCGACTTCTAACGTATTTGTTGTTATTGTGCTCACCAAGGCCTACATTCCTGATTTTTTTCAGATTTTTCGGAACACAGGTGTCCAATCGCGAGGGGGGGACACAAATTTTTCGTGTTTTTCCCCTCCCTGTGCCCCCCATCGAAGCATATTTTGCCAAACCAAGACCTGTTTTGAAAAGTTCTCATCAAGACCTTTCATTTGATACCCATATCGGCTACCTTCAATGAAATTTTTTTTCGGGGGTCACTCTCCTACATGGGGAGACCCCCCTTAAATACCTTATAAAATTCTTTTTGTAATTGAACTTTGAAGAAATCACCACTTTACACCTACACACAAAATTTGATGTTTCTAGCTTAAGTAGTTTCCGAGAAAAACTGCTGTGACACATGGACGGACGGACGGACGGACAGACGGACAGACTGGTCGCGAAACTAGTAGGGTTTTGTAAAATTATTTTACAAAACCCTAAAAAGACGAGTCACATTACGCAGATGTACTAGAGGTGAGCAAGGCCATTAAAGAAGCGGTTTTGATTATAACAAATGTATTAAAACAAAAGTCTAAAAAGATGTCTTGTCCTGAAGCCATTAAAAGTAGTATTGAAAAATGTAATTCCAAAACCCTATATTAACAATCCAAAAAATGGAAAATCTTGTGAAGAAACGAAAAATGAGATAAAATCTAAAATAGTTATTGTTGAAGCCAAGTCTGAAATTGCTGGTGTTAAACAAATTTCGAAAGGAGGAACTTTTATTCATACTACTAAAGAAAACGGACATAAAGCATTTGTTTAAGAGGCAAAAGAAAAATTAAGTGGAGATTATAAGATGAAGGTGCCTAAAATATTGCTGTCGAGGGTCGTTCTAAACGGAGAAGAAAGAAATACACTGAAAATGATTTGAAAGAGAATTTGTCAGCCTTAATTATTTAATTGATATTGACGATAAGCAATAGATACCTACATATACTGGAAATAACTGGAAAAAACTACAAAAAGATAATTGATAAGGAAGTATGCCTTTGCTGGGATATGAATGTGGTCAGGGATGACAACACTGCGCGAAGATATTATAGATGCCAACGTTATCATCAGAAAGTGGAAAAATGTTCCAATCCGAATGAAGGGATATGTTCAAAATGCGCTAGAAATCACTCTTCTCTTACATTTAAACAAACAGAAAACTTTAAATGCATCAGCTGCATCTGAATGAAGGAACGTGGTATTAATGTACATATAGACCACAGGGCAGGTTCCATGGAAAGTCGTATTCTTCGAAAAGAATTGGAGGAAATTCACAGCAGGACTCAATCCGATGTAATATGAAGAAAACTACCAATAAATCTTTAAACGATTTAAAAATGATGTATTTGAACAAACGAAGTCTGAGATATAAACTTGATGAACTTGAAGTAATTGCAAAGGAGAATACAGTAGACATCATTGGTTTAACTGAAGCTTGGCTTTTCTCGTATGAAACTTCAGCTATAATCCTGAATAATTATTAAGCTGCATATACGAGGGCGGCTTAAATATGATGAAGACAAACGCTGTAGATGGCGTGCATGTATGTTTTAAAGGCCATAGCTCGAGTATGTGATAGCTAAGTCTTTCACAAACAGTGTGACAGTTTAACTCGGAAGTGCATGTTTCACGCGCATGCTACGAACATGAGTGAACGTCAAGTGCCGAAAACCATTGCGCAACGTATTGTCATTCATTTTTTAGCGAGGGAAGGCGTTGAAAACATGGGCATTTTTCTGCGTTTGCGAAATCAGTACGATAATGAGTGCCTGAGTAGGGCTGCTGTGTTTAAATGGGCCGAAGCATTGAAGGACGGTCGCGAAGCCTTCAAGAATGAGCCACATGATCGTCAACCGCAAACCAGCATCACACTAGACAACATTAGCCGCGTAGAACAACTCATCTTGGAGGACCGTAGGATAAATGTTCGAGATTTGGATGAACTTGGCATCAGTATTGGTAGTGTAGAGTCTATTATCCACAAATACCTTCAATATCGCAAAATAACATCACGATGGGTTCCTAAACTGTTGAAATTCGAGTAAATACTCACGCGGTAGGAGGTTTGTCACCGCTTGCTGCGGCAATACAAGGTCGAGAGGGACGGTTTTTTAACCCGAATCTTCACCACAGACAATACATAGGTATACCATTACACTCCCGAAAGCAAGGTGTCGTCTGAAGAGTGAACGAAGAAGGAGGAAGGGTTGCCAGTCAACGCGAAGGCAACCAGGTCCGCGGGTAACGTTATGTGTAGTGTGTTTTGGGACCGGCGGGGCGTGCTAAACGTTAGTTACCTGCACACCCAACGTTCCGTCAATGCTACGTACTACTCCAACTTTCTTAAAACACACGTGAAACTCGCTTATTGCTCGAAACGGAGGAGCATTCCAGCACAATGTGCGATATTCTCCAGGATAACGCGCACCGTCATACCACGTTTCTCACGCTCGATACAATACTGGAATAGGGGTGGGAGGTACTGAAACACCCCTCCTACAGTCCGGATTTATCATCCTGTGACTGCCACCAACGTACTGATGTGGCAAACGCAGAAAAATTTCCGTGTTTCCAACGCCTTCCCACACTAAAAAACGAATAACAATACGTTACGCAACGGCGGTTGGCACTTGACGTTCACTCATGGTCGTAGTACGCGTGTGAAACATGCACTTTCGACAAAAACTATGCCACACTGTTTGTTAGTTACCCAGCTATCACATACTTAAGCCACGACCTTCAAAACATATATGTTAGCCATCTGCCGTGTTTTTCTCCATCATATTTGAACCACCTTCATAACTGTCGAATAAACAACTCTAGATGCATTTTTGTGAACGAAAGAATTAACTTTAAAGTTCTTGAGTCTGAAATTAACTGCAATTTTTGGTTATTGGACTGAAAAATATTAATCCTAAAATCACAATTAGAGTATTTTATAAGGCACGTAATGAATGTTGCAAACAGTTTATTGACTACATGGACGAAAAACTTGGCAAATATAAAGATAAAGTGATGATTGGAGACGCCAACATTAATTAACTAAACGTTAACAACCATATTTCTGAAAAATATTTTGATATAACTGCAGTCAAAGGATACGTAATATTAAATAGAGACGAATCAGCTAGAGATATAGAAAGCACTAAAACTTGCATTGACCACATTATAACAAGCAAGTATACTAAATCTAATCTACAAACTCGAACTGAGCATAATGATATATCTGACCACAAAACAATACATACGAGTATGTGCATTACGCTAACAAATAAATCAAAAACTAAGATTACTAAAACAACGATTAAAAAGCTTAAACTCGAAAAATTCAAAAATGACGTTAAGATTGCACTTCAATCAAACAAGGACGCTGACATTTGCAAGCTTATAGAAATTATTAAATTTGTAAAGCTAATAAAACGACGTCGAAAACCATAAGAACGCAAAATAACACATGGATTACTGAATATATTATAGCCCAAATAAAGAAACGACAAACATTATTCAAACGAATGAAGGAGGACCCCAATGATGCACAAAAAAGAATAAAATTTTTAAATGAAAACAAGTTGGGCAGACAGACCTATGCTCATTTCAGAAGCGTTTTGTACTCAACTTCTCAGAAATGCAGTCACCAGCATCAAATCAAGTCAAGAAATATGTCAAAGAGATGTGCACGTTTCAAAGAAAATCCATTGTTTTTCTATTTTCAACGGTCGCCATTTGTTTGCAAACCAACAAAAATCACTCAAATCATGAATTCCCAAAAATATTGACGTTATTGACCTTATTCGAAAATTTCAAGAATATCGTATCAAAACTGCAGTGACTGATTCGATGTAAAGTCCATAAAATACCAAAATGATGTGCTATTGTGGTTGTAATTGGAGAAATTTCAAGTGGCTATAACTTCCGTCTATATCATTCGATTTTTATCAAACTTACAAAGCTTACGGACCTTTTGTGGGGCTACTCAAATAACGAATTTAGTTTAGTTTAAGGGTACCTATACGATGTTATTGGGGAAAGTGTGAAATCAGAAAATCATACTATTATTAACAAAGTTGAGCGAATTTTGACTTCTAAGGTATTTGTTGTTGTTGTTGTACTTATACACACCTATCTCCATATTTTCTTCGGAATTTTCGGATCACAGGTGTCCGATCGCGAGGGGAGGGGACCCAAATTTTTCGTGTATTTCCCCTCCCTGTGCGTCTCTCGAAGCAAACAGTGTCAAATTAAGACCTGTTTTGAAAAGTTCTCATCGAGACCTTTCATATGATACCCATATCGGCTACCTTTGATGAAATTTTTTTTCGGGGGCCACTCCCCCATATGGGGAGACCCCCTTAAATACCTTATAATTTTTTTTGTAGTTGAACGTTGAAGAGAACACCACTTTACACCAGTATACGAAATTTGATGTTTCTAGCTTCGGTAATTTGCGAGAAAAGGTGCTGTGACACACGGACGGACGGACAGACTTACAGACAGGACGCGATTTTAGTGGGGTTATGTAAAATTATTTTACAAAGTCCTAAAAAGGAAGTAATCTCACTTGTAAGTGAAGCTAAAGATAGGCACTTTAGTTCAGGCATAGAAACGCGGGAAAATGACTCAAAAATAAATGACTTGGCGGAATCAACAACTAACTTGTAACTAGATGGAGTAGATATTACGAATACTAAAATATTCTCCAATGACTTTTTGGCCAATATAGGAATGAACATAACAAAATCAATAACTAATTTCAACAATAGCACAATATTTCTTCACGCGGCAAATCCGATGGAGGTACTGACTGTGACCAATTCACTCAATAAGGACACAGCTGCTACAGGAATTTTTCCTGATTATTTGAAGAAGGCTATTGTTATACTTTTCAAGCATGGGGACCGCGATAACGCGAATAATTATGGACCAATATCAATTCTCAATGCGATTAGCAAAGTATACAAGAAAATTATTGAGAAAAGAATCAAAGCATTTATAAGGACTACAATCGGATTTGAGAAACACCAGAATGGTTTCATTGACAAAGGATGTACTGATTCAGCAATTTTCAATATGATGGAGGTAATATAATAACTCATGGAACAAGAACTGACTTTCGCTGCAATTTTCATCGATCTCAAGAAAACATTTAAAACAGTAAACCACGCAATATTGTCAGACTCTCTTGACAAATTAGGAATACGAGGAAAGACTGGAATGTTGATTCAAACGTACATTAAAAATAGAATAAGACAAACAAGATGCAATGGACAAACAAGTGAAGAAAAAATTATTAATATTGGAGTGCCGCAAGGTTCTATATTAGGACCATGGTATACATCCTTTTTATTCAAAATTTAGGACTAAGAAATCTACAAGGAAAATAAACTCGTACAATTACACAAGCATAATATAAGTATATCATGCAAAGACCAACTATGAACTGGGAGATATTATGAACAGAGATATAAATAAGTATTAAATATGGACCAAAGAGAGAGGATTAATAATGAATTAAGAGAAAAAAATGTATATGATATTCAGCACATCACAAAGAAATAACTACGATATAAATATTAGAATTCACAACAGTTGCACAAAGTGGACGCAGTTTTAAATGGGACAAGCAGTTTCAGGCAATAAAGCAAAAAACGTATGGTCTGCTACTGGCAATTAAACAATATGATCGTATCAACGCTACCGTTGCAGTCTGATTTATAACGCATAAATACTATCAAGAATTAAATAAAATATAACAACTTGGGGACAGTGCACAAAAGAATTGCTTGAAGATATTGGCAAATTAATGAAAATTAATGTTTCCATTGGATGACACCTACTAAACAAGTATATACAATATTTTGACCAATAAGTTTAATATCTACAAAATTACAATATTTTGACCAATAAGTTTAATATCTACAAAATATTGGACATGGAAAAGCTAAAAATTAAACACAAAATCATAAGGACATGAATTCTGAATACGTCTTCATGTAAAACATGGACAAGCACAACTATTATGCGAGAAATAAAAACAATTTCTCATACGAAGCTCCTAGGATGAATAGAAGATTAAAAGCAACCACGATAAGTGGCCTTCAACTATACAACAGACTCCCACAATATGTAAAGCGCCTAAAAAAATTATCGCAAGAAAAGAGAAAAAACAAATTAATATTGTATTGCTAAATTTTAAACATAATTAATTTTATTTTGTTTCACTATTTCATTTTTATTTGTCTCAAATTATTAACTTTGAAAAATTAAATGAATTTTTAATTTGATTAAAATTAACCGAGGCCATATGCCATATCTCATACAAAATTTTCATTACTATCCCTTTCGGTCAGATCAATGATGGCCCTGCATTGTCCCCTGTGGTTTTCTTGTGTCAGCTTCGCTTTTATCTGCCTTTTGATATCCTCTTCTACCTCAGGCGATTCCATGAGGCAGACAATGTATGTCATCTTCATCCATGCCATTGGCTCGAGCGTAACTATAGAGTCACGCTTTTCCGAGGAGTCTCTTTACTGCGTCGCATAATGCTTCTTTATTGTCGGCCTCTGCTCCAAATTCGACCAGAATGTGGCCCGACCATGTTGATGGTACTGCTTTGGTGGCTGTGTTGGTGTTTTTGAGCCTTACATTTTCCCTTATATCCAGCAGTACTTCTGCGTAGGATCGGCCGCCTTGGGATTTTGTGAGCAGTGCCTGCTGCCGGAATCTTAGTTGGGGCTTCTTTCTCCCCTGTTTGATTACAGGCTTTTTTCTGGTTGGGTGCCCATGCGAACATTATTTCCTGGCAGGGTTTTCTTTGAGACTTTCTTCGCTCCTTTTGTCAGCACTGTCCGGAACCCTTGATCTAGCGTTGAACTTACCTCGAATGCCTCTTTCGTTGTTTTCCTACCCCAATCTGCTTTGATTGGGCTAGTCATCATGCTTGCTCATTTCTCAGCGCTTTTTTCCTTCTACTCTTCTTTAGCCCTTTAGTTTTCTTCAGCCTTTAACCAGCTCCTCCGGTGAGGCTCTGTGCGGTCTATAAGCTCCTCTAATTCAAAGATCCAACCTTTACTTCTTTGCAGATTTTCGGTAAATTGCATGCAAATTTTATTCCTTTTAGATCGGATTAGCCTTTCCTCTTCATGACAGTAGGCGGCAATTGTACTTTGCGACCACCTTTCTTGGGAGAGGTTATTGGCTTCTATTTCCGAGCGCAGTTCTTAGGCCACATTTTGACAGTGGTGATGGTCACATAACAGCGTTTTATTTGTCTGGTCACTGCTTTTTTTGCCAACGTCATCACTTTATGGATTTCAGGCCGGTTCGTTATTATTTTGGAACTTAGAACCCTTGCTTCGGTCGTTTCGGTAGTGGTCGCAGCAGTAACCGTAGAATGTTTGAGGTTTCTTATATTTTCCTCGGCCGCTTGCACGTCTGGCGTGGCCTGAAGAGTTTTTCGCTCTTCTTTTAGAGAAAATTCTGGTGTTTGCATAATTTTTTGCTGCGCCTGAACGTTGTAGAAATCTCATAGCAGTGTTTTATACTCCATAAGTTTCAACAAAACCAAATCACATTTTCAGATGATTTAGCCATATGAATTTTCTCTGACAAAAACTTACGATACTGACATTTAATTGGAATCAGACACTAAATTTTTGAGACGATCTAAAAACTTCTGACAGAATCGTGGCCCTATCTGACTAACTAATTTCATTTTCTTTGCTTAATTTACGGAGTATCTAGGGAAAAACAAAGTTTCATCCCTATGGGATTCTAGTTTTAAGGGCATTGTAAAATGATTTTGCAATACTCTGCTGAAATCACGACCTGTCTTTCCGCCCGTCCCTCCATGTGTCGTAGGAAGTATTCCCTTGAACCACATACGCTACAAACGTGTAAGTTTATGAGTGGGTCAAAAGTGGTTCCCTCTTAATAGTTTCAATATAACAAAAATTGTTTTAAAGCTTTCAAGTCGAACCCCCTCTTATACGGGGTGACCCTTAACTTTTTTTACCAACGGTAGCCAACATAGGTATCAAATGATAGAACTTGATGAGACCGTTTCAAAACAGGACTTAAACTGACACTTTTTGCTTCAAGGGGTGCTGGGCGAGGAGAAATGTACGAAAAGTGTACTCTTGCTTCGCCTTGTTTTAGGTATTTGATTCCCCTTAAGAGCCAAGTTTCTGAATGGATTTGGACTTGATATTATAAGCTTTTGTATCAAGTTTTCTTATTACACACATAAAAAATGATGAAAATCAAATCATAGCTAAAAACGTTAAAAATTTTAAATGTTACTGTGATGCGTTTTGTATTAAAACTCTGATTCGATCCGAATTTGATGAAATGATTGTTCAGATTATGCGATGCACCTCTTCAAAGTATTACTGCACACGAAAAATTATGTCTTGACTATGCTAATCACTAAACATAATACTAGACAGAGTATAAGTGCCGAAAGCATGCGAAACGCCAGCAATGTAAAGGAAATTAATGACACAAAAAACATATTTTAACCTTCATTTTATTTAAATGTAATTAACTATCATTCAAACTTTAGAGATGGTTAAAATCGGATCATAATTTTTTATAAATACTAATGCATATTGAATGAATCTTCAGTCAGAAGTCTTTCTTTCAGATATCGAAACAACAACATCAGCAACATGGTGTGTTGACAAAAAGAAATATGCAGATCAGATGGATTATATTTAATACTATTTCCAAATTTCAGAAATTCGCAGTTTTGGTTCTTGCCCTTATCGGCGCTGCTTCAGCCGGCTATGTTGCTCCATTGACTACTGGCTATGCTGGTTACACCACCGGTTACAACACTGGTTACAACACTGCTTACAACACCCTTGCCGCCCCAGCCCTCTCAGCATACAGTGGCTCAGTTGTCAAGAATATTGTTGCTGCTCCATCTCTTGCTTCATATGCTGTTCCATCCGTTGCTTCATATGCTGCTCCATCCGTCGCTTCATATGCTGCTCCATCCGTTGCTTCATATGCTGCTCCAATCGCCTACAACGCTCCAGTAAGGAAAATCGTTAAGAACATTGTTGCTGCTCCAGCTATCTCCAGCTATGCTGCTCCAGCTATATCCAGCTATGCCGCTCCAACCATCGCCAGCTATGCTGCTCCAGCTGTTGCCAGCTACGCCACCCCAACCATCGCCAGCTATGCTGCCCCAGCTGTTGCCAGCTACGCCACCCCAACCATTGCCAGCTATGGTGCCTCAGCTCTCGCTAACTATGGTGCCCGCGCCGTAAGTGCATACGCTGCCCCAACTATCTCAGCTTACGCAGCTGCTCCAGCCATCCCAGCCTACTCTGCTGCTCCAGCTTTGAGTACTTATGGAGCCCAATCAATCTTGGGAGGTCAATCAATCTTTGGAGGTCAATCAATCCTTGGAGGTCAATCAATCCTTGGAGGTCAATCAATCTTGGGACACGGATACGGAAACGAAGCTTACGGACTCGACCTCTGGAAGAAGAAGAAGGCTGCTGCCCACTAAATACTTTTAATCCTGGCTACCGGATAAATAAACTTAAATTATTGAAATCGATCATATTTTTCTTTCAAATCCTCATTTTGACTTTTGAGTTTGGCAATGCCGGGATAATTTCTAACAGTTGAAATTAATACTATAGGAGCATTCGATTATTTATGCTAAATAGCCGGAAACAAAGTGATTCAAAATTCCTCCAAAATTTGTGTGTTACCATCAAGCTCAGAATTCCTCTAACTCAGTGGGACGATTAAAAGGTGGCAAGGTAATGCTGTATACGAATTTCTGTTGAATGTTTTGCCGAATATAAGATGCTTTGAGGCGTCCAACCTTTTGGAACTCTACAGCTGGATGATATCTTAGCCGTTATGCGTGACTAGAGGAAATAGGAGAGGATGAGGGAAGATTTTTTAAGTTTGAATTTCCTTTTGGTGAGGTAGTGATACAATACGTCTACATTGACTTTATGATACGAG
Source organism: Odontomyia ornata (assembly GCA_963969285.1). NCBI lineage: Eukaryota > Metazoa > Arthropoda > Insecta > Diptera > Stratiomyidae > Odontomyia > Odontomyia ornata. Next base: position 94,337,167 of record OZ017741.1, on the reverse strand, counting down.
TTCTGTAGGCATAAACTGGCAATTGGTATCAAATACATATGCTTGCTAGGAAAGTTTCTTTTCTTCGATCAATTAATGGTTAATTTACTTATGGAACAGTTGATCAATCTGCGTAATAGCCTTCGGATACTTGAACGCTGCTTTGATATGAAGATGCAGAGATAATCGCCAATGAGTTTTAGTACGTTACCATTAACATGTCGTCCTGATGGTACCACCAGGTAGTCTTGCTGCTGAAAACGTTGTTATTGCTTGCGTGGCTTATGTGCTTAGCTACTGCTATGAGTTTACGAAGAAACGGTCGAATAAATGATTGAATTGCTTGAATTTCAAAAACAGTCGTAGCAGTCAGCAATTTGAATTCGGTGTGCGAGAAGAAAATATTCATACGACAACAACGTTTAGTATTCAATCTAATAACGTAAAGTCAACAAGTTTTTCTTCTTATTTTGTAGCAATAGACAGAGATTACATTTTATTTACTAAATATGCTCTTTTATAATTTAAAAAAAGTACATTTGATTTATTGTTTTAACAAGAGTCCAATTTTAAATATTTTGTTTCAAAAATTATTGATTTACAAAATAATCAATCCTCCTCTACTGATAGAAGGATTATTCTAGTGTGCCAATAATTTCTTATCTGAGTCTGTTTCTGAATTTAAGGATGCCCTTTGAATGATATACTCATACAGAACAAATTTAAAACAATTGAATCTTGTTTTTTTTTCTTAAAAAGCCATCGGACTTTACTTTGTTGGGTGATCAGATGCGTTTTGACTACTTTGAGTCATTTTCAGTGTCTTAATGATGTGTGAAATCGTCAAATAAACAAAATAATTGACTGCAACAGGTAAATATGTTGCGACCATTCCACAACATTATCCCAAGCCTTCATAGAAATATAGCAAACAAATGGTTTGGCGAATATTGTTTAAAAAATAATATTGCACCAGCATTTGCAAAAATTGTAATAAGGCATGTTACGATCACTGCAGGAAACACACAGCGTAGGGCACTAATACTTCGCATTAAAATCGATATAAGAACACTGTAAATACAAAAGGACGAAATCAAATGACAACTACTACATTCACAGTTAGATGTAACTAACATTATACATAGAAACTCCTTCAAAAAGTGCCAGAAAGTAAAGTTCGCACGGACGCCGGACAAGAGAAAAAAATTCTTGATGTAGAACAGGAGACACAGAAGCCCCGAGGAAGACCCTGGCGGCAGCTCGTAAAGCCCCAAGATGGCCGATTCTACGCGGAGGTGCTGCGGGACATCAGGGGAAACGTAACGCCCGAAGACGCCAACAGTGCTATTAAAGCAGTACGACCAACGCAGTCGGGCCACATGCTAGTCGAATTCGGAGCAGAGGTTGACAATAGGGGGCATTCTGCGACGCAGTTAAGAAAGTCCTCGGCAAAAGCGCAGCTATATCCTCGCTCGAGCCGATGGCAACGATCGAAATACGAGACATTGATTGCGTCACGAATCTGGCCGAGGTAGGAGAGGACATCAAAAGGGGATCAAAGTGAGACTGACACCAGAAAGCAATTGGGGACGACGTATGGCCATAGTTGACTTGACCGAAAAGGACGCTGAACAATTCCTGAACAAGGGCAAAGTACGAAAAGGGTGGGTTGTCTGAAGGGTACGGCGAAGAGCAACGCCTCTTCAATGTTTCAAATCTCTTGGCTATGGTCACACCACAAAAGTATGCAAAGGACCTGATAGGAGTCCCTTATGTTACAAATGCGGTGAAATGGGACAGAAAAGAAAAGAGTGTACGAAGAAGGCACACTGTATTTTTTGCAAGGATGCTGATCCAAGACCTGATTTTGGAAACGTCTAAGGATCAGAAAAATGCCGGGTTTTCCAGAATGCCCTAGCCAAGACAAAATCAGAACTTCATCGACCCGCATCCTGCAGCTAAGCCTAAACCGCCCAAAATCTGCTTGAGCAGTTTGCGAGGGACATGAAAGCCGACTTTTTGCTGCTGAGCGATAAAAGTCCTGCATTATGGTATCCTGACGTAACTGGTACTGCCGCCATCTGGGTTCGGAACAGTGATTTCCAAGCGGAGAGTTGTGGACGGGGGATGGTTTCGTGTGGATGCGGTGCTCAGGGACTACTTTCTATAGTATGTACTTAACGCCGAACGAATCAATATCATCTTTCCAAGCCAAGTTTAATGCTCTGGAGGGCGCTGTCTCCAACACAGTGAACAACGAGTTCATTGGGGCAGACTTCAACGCTAAAGCAATCGAATGTGGCATGCCTCAAACGGATCCGCTAGGAAAACGAGTCCTAGGAGTCGCAGCCAGGACGGCGGTCGTTGTACAAAACACCAGCAATATACCGACTTTCCACCGTATTGGCTGTAAAGGAACCATACCAGACGCGACATTCGCCTCGGAGACCAAAGTACGGAGGATACACAACTGGAAAGTATTAGAGGACTACTCAGCCAGTGATCATCAGTGTGTTCTGCTTGAGATCCGTGATATTGTCTCCCGACGTCCGTGTCTTCGGCTTTCTACAACTGGATGGAACACCGGGAGGATGGGCGTGGTGAACTCAACTTTGAGCATCATCAGGACTGCTTGCAAAGCTTCTATGCCCCATCGAGTACCCCGGCACGGCAAGCCCCAGTGTACTTGTGGTCAGATGAAATCGCTGAAAAACCAAGGGAGTGTCACACGCTTCGGCGTGAGGCTCAACGGGTATGGACCCGTGACGATGCATGCAACTGGGTGGTAGCATATAAGTCGGCCAGGCATTGCCTTCGGTAGGCTGCTGGCAAGATCTAGTGAACAATAAGAACAAGGACCCGTGGGCCCTTGGCTACAAGCTAGTTATGCGGAAGCTTGGTGTCCTACGGAAGCCTTGTATACATGATGCGGAAAAGATGGACGAGATAGTGCGGGCGCTCTTTCGCGCTCATACCGTCCGTGTTGATGCTGTCCATGGTGAAACAGCGGTCGAGTGCCCACTCTTCGCACAGTTGGAACTGGAGGAGGCAGTCCCTTCGTTGAAAGCAAGGAAGGCTCCAGGTTCAGATGGTGTTCTAGCTGAGGTGTTGCGGCTTTTCTATCACCATTGTCCTGACGTGCTGCTCAGCACATTCAACGCTTGCTTTCGGGACGGGGTCGTCCCGATACGATGAAAGGTGTGGAGACTCGTGCTGATCAGTAAGGGGAAAGGATATCCCGTATCGCCGTTTGCATACCACCCGTTATGCATGCTAGATACGGCTGGGAAAGTGCTAGAGAAACTCATCAAGGGAAGACTCACTGACGCGATTCGTGCTGCTGGGGACATATCTCCTTGGCAGTTCAGTTTAGAGCAGGACACTCTACCATTGATGCGATTGCAGAGGTGGTGAGTGCAATCCAAAAAGCAGAGGCATATAGTCGCGCCAAGTGACGGATCGTCCTGTTGGTGACACCCGAGGGCAGGAATGGCTTCAACTCCGCTAGATGGGTGGATATTCTGGATGCGCTGGAAAACTCTTTTCAAGTTCCAGAATACCTAATGCGGCTTTTGAGGGACTTTCTAAAGGACCGAAGCCTGCTCTACTACACGACACAGGGCCAACGAAGGATGGAAATTGCAATGAGTGTTGCCCAAGGATCTATCCTTGGTCCGGACCAGTGGAACGTGTCTTACGACAAGCTAGTGAGATGCCAGATGAGTCGCGGTTGATCGGCTATGCGGATGATGTTGCGGCTCTGGTCGCCGGACGCATCGTTGAACAAGCGCAACTTAGGCTAGGTATGCTAATGCGCCGAGTGAGGGACTGGATAACTGCTCGTGGGTTCAGCTTAGCACTACAGAAAACCGAAGTTGTTATCTTGACAAAAAAGAGGGTCCCTAGAGTAAGGATGATCAGTATTGGAGACTTTCAAATCGAATCGAAGCCATCAGTGAAGTACCTGCGGCTGCTGATTGACTCGAAGATGAGTTTCTCTGAGCAAATCGGGACAACGGCTGAGAACGTTGCTTCGGGAATATCGGCTCTCTATCTGACCCAGCTTTTGAGCGGACATGGGTGTTTTCAGTCTTACCTGCACAAGATTGGTCAGTCGCGGTCCCCCGATTGTCGGTATTGCCCAGGAGAGGAGGACAATTCCTGCCACACATTTTTTGCGTGCAAGAAATGGGTCGGGCTGCAAAGTAACTTCTACAGCGAGACGGAAGAGCTCACCCCGGATAGTATAGTCGCGGTGATACTCGAATCAGTTGACAAATGGTACCAGGTGGCACATTATGTTCGGTCAGTCCTAAAAGATAAAAAGGACTCACAGCAGCCTGGGGCGTTCGAGCTGGGGGATCGCTTATCTTGCGCTTTCTCTTCCCCCCTCCCCTCTCACTAGGAAAGGGATCCCAAAGCTTGAAGGCACCTCTAGGCGTAACAAAACGAGACCAGGCCCGAAGTAATGTGTCAAATGGTTCCAGGCTGGGTTCTGAGGTTGACAGGGGAGGTGTTTAGTGGGTAGTTCAGTCGCTTTCTTGCAAGCATGGGAGTCCCATACTCTGAGGCCACGGCCTCAGGTCATGTGGAATAGCAGTTATAGTAGCTTGTTTTGGGGGTCTTTTGACTTTTCACGTAATCGGTTCCCTACTTTGGTGTTGTTTGCGTCAACAATGATCTCTGCCTGAATGGAATCTCTATATGAAATTAATTCTGGCTTGTGGATGTACCTGTTATAGAAACCAAAAGTATGAAAGGTGGATTAATACAAAGAATTCTGATAGAGTTGTTCAAATAGTGCAAGTTTTCGATAACATTATTTTTATTTCATCGGTGAGAGAACATTAAAATACGTTTGACTAGCTTCTGTTTTGCGCCAGAGTATATCGCTTACATTGTATTATTTCTTGGAAATTGAGATTCAAACAATGGAATCTCTATATGAAATTAATTCTGGCTTGCGGATGTACCTGTTATAGAAACCAAAAGTATGAAAGGTGGATTAATACAAAGAATTCTGATAGAGTTGTTCAAATAGTGCAAGTTTTCGATAACATTATTTTTATTTCATCGGTGAGAGAACATTAAAATACGTTTGACTAGCTTCTGTTTTGCGCCAGAGTATATCGCTTACATTGTATTATTTCTTGGAAATTGAGATTCAAACAATCTACCTATTTTAAAATGGGCATCCGCACTGCAATGTTCTGTCGCCTTAAGATTGTTGGCTTGCCTTTTACTTTGATTGAAGTGATTAGCCCATGTTTTCGAGGCCAGCTACGTGAAGGAAAACATTCTCAATCCGTTTAAGAAGTCATTCGTTCAGAAGAAAC
>OZ017741.1:94124352-94326852 GCA_963969285.1 Odontomyia ornata | reverse complement strand
GCAAAGTCACAGAACCGCGACAATTGGAGGCAACTAATACTAGAGGCGAAGTCCCAAATAGGAGCGTTAACATAAATAATGATGGTGATGATATTACTTTATAGTAAAAAGAAAACCTGTTCATTTTACGTATTAAGTTAAATTATGAAAAAATGATCTTGTGGGCATGAACATATTCTCCGCGATAATAAATTATTACCAGTACTGTTTGATTACTATCTACTATGAGTGATTTTCATACATTTGGAATCAAATGTTTCCCTATATGTGAAAATAATCTGCTTCTATTATGAAAGCTGGCGTTCGTATAACGAATAAACTATCCAAGTTCGTTAAAAAATTTACAGTCAAAACGTTATCTGAAACTTAAGAAATAATGGTGCTAATATAAACAAACAAACGTAATCATTGAATCAAGAAAGAACGAAATTTCAAAAGAATTCAGTTTGTAGACTGCTACCACTTCTAAATTCCAGCAGCTCAGTCATTACTTCTTAAACTCGTAGCAGTAGCAAGCAAATGGACAACATAAGCTAACAACGTTTCCAGCAGCAAAACTACCTGATGGTACCATCATTTCTGATATTTCATTTCTAGCGTGATAAAACTCAATGGCGATTATCTCTGCACCATCATATCAAATCATCATTCATCTATCCGAAGACTGCTACGGGTTTCGTAGATAGATCAAGATCGGAGAAAATATACTTTTCTAGCAAGCGTACATACAGGTATTTAATACAAATGACCAGTTTATGCCAACAGAACTCGTATCATAAAGTCAATGTAGAAAACCATTGTAGAACTACCTCACCAAAAAGAAATTGAAACTCGAAAAGTTTCGGACCTGCACTCCACCCTATATCCTCTAGTTATGCATAACGACTAGGTGATCATCTTCCAGCCGTAGAGTTCCAAAAAGGTTGGACGCCATCAAAGCGTCTTACTCGTACATATATTCGATGTTCGATGGAAACATTAGACAGAAATTCGTATACAGCATTAACTGACCACCTTCTAGACATCCTACTGAATTAGAGGATTTCTAAGGTTGATGGTAACATAGGAATTTTGGAGAAATGTTAAATCACTATTTAGCTATTTAGCGTAAATAATCAAAAGCTACTATAGTTTTAATTTCAACTGTTAGACATTATCTCCGGCATTTCCAAACTCAAAACTCAAAATGAGGATTTGAAAGAAAAATATGATCGATTTCAATAATTTAAGTTTATTTATCCGGTAACCAGGATTACAAGTATTTAGTGAGCAGCAGCCTTCTTCTTCTTCCAGAGGTCGAGTCCGTAAGCTTCGTTTCCGTATCCGTGTCCCAAGATTGATTGACCTCCAAGGATTGATTGACCTCCAAGGATTGATTGACCTCCAAGGATTGATTGACCTCCAAGGATTGATTGACCTCCCAAGATTGATTCGGCTCCATAAGTGCTCAAAGCTGGAGCAGCAGAGAAGGCTGAGATGGTTGGGGCAGCAGCGTAGGCTGAGATAGTTGGAGCAGCGTATGCACTGACGGCGCGGGCACCATAGTTAGCGAGGGCTGGGGCACCATAGCTGGCAATGGTTGGGGTGGCATAGCTGGCAACAGCTGGGGCAGCATAGCTGGCGATGGTTGGGGTGGCGTAGCTGGCAACAGCTGGAGCAGCGTAGCTGGCGATGGTTGGAGCGGCATAGCTGGATATAGCTGGAGCAGCATAGCTGGAGATAGCTGGAGCAGCAACAACGTTCTTAACGATTTTCCTTACTGGAGCGTTGTAGGCGATTGGAGCAGCATATGAAGCAACGGATGGAGCAGCATATGAAGCGACGGATGGAGCAGCATATGAAGCAACGGATGGAACAGCATATGAAGCAAGGGATGGAGCAGCAACAATATTCTTGACAACTGAGCCACTGTATGCTGAGAGGGCTGGGGCGGCAAGGGTGTTGTAACCAGTGTTGTAACCAGTGTTGTAACCGGTGGTGTAACCAGCACCGATTCCACCATAACCAGCATAGCCAGTAGTCAATGGAGCAACATAGCCGGCTGAAGCAGCGCCGATAAGGGCAAGAGCCAACACTATGAATTTCTGAAATTTGGAAAAAGTATTAAATATAATCCATCTGATCTGCATATTTCTTTTTGTCAACACACCATGTTGCTAATGTTGCTTGGTTGTCTCGATATCTGAAAGAAAGACTTCTGACTGAAGATTCATTCAATCTGCATTAGTATTTATACAAAAATCGGATTTTAACCGTCACTATAATTTCAATGCTCGCAAATTAGATTTGAATAAATTGAAGGTTACAATACATTGTCATCTTGTTTCATTCATTTCCTTTACGTTGCTGATGTTTCTCATATTTTCGTTATTTTTTAACAGTTTTTGTATTTAATTTTAGTGACATCAACACGAGTGGATGAAAAAAGTTATGAATGCTTTAAGCATTGTGCGTATTTTCACAAATAAAGTCATAGAATGCAATTATTGTATTTTAGTTTCTACTGGACTTCAAATTCTAATTAATCAGTCATGAGCATGTTGAATACTCTATCGAGGCTTGATGAGTGCATCCAAAATTGCAGTAGACATATTTAAATGCAAAGTGCTCCGGAAAATCTACAGCCCAGCAAAACATGGAACAGAGTGGAGACTACTGACAACGATGAGCTGTATGAATTATTTGACGATCTACCTATACCCGCTTGCATAAAGTAGAAAGAATGGAAGAAAACCAGCTACCCAAAAGATCAACAAAGAGTAGAGCACAAGGTAGACTTCCAGTAGGAAGACCTAGAGCTGCGACATCGCCGAAGCAATATCGATATTTGCAAATATCGATATTTTGATTAGGATACATCGATGTCGATAAAAACATCGAAGAAAAACATCGATGTTTTTAAACATCGATGTCGATATTTTCAAGTTTTCTGCAATGGAAACAAGATCGAACTAACTATCGACAATTATCTTTTGTTCTCTCATAAAATAAAAGAATTATAAATTTAATTTCTCAATTTGTGTATTTAACTTTCTTTTTCAATAAACGATTGATTACAGAACATGTTTATAAGTAAACTTAATATGCATTTAACACATAGATAGATTATTATTTTGTTAACTAGATAATATCTTCAGATATCTGATAAAATTTAAGAATTTCAAATTTAGTTCAATATATTTATCTTTAATTTGTGTATTCTGCATTCAAAACGCTATTTGTTTTTTATGCGACAGATGGGTATTTCGGCATTAAATGTAAGCTTAAAAAGAATATAATTGAGTTCGAATCCGATAGCGATGAATATGGGAAAATACATTTACTCCCACACGTTGAAATATTGGAAAGTTAAAAACCTATGATTATAAAAATGGTTCACCATTTTAAGAACACAAGCTCCAATTTTCGACTCTTACCTTAATTTAATTAACTGATTACTGATGACAAGACTTGAAATTGACATTGACTTCGGGCGAGACGAAGACGCGATAAATCTCACAACAAACTTCTTTTGCGGTTTGCAACCACACGTTGAAATATTGGAACGTTAAAAACCTATGAATAGAAAAATGGTTAACACAATTTTAAGAACACAAGCTACAATTTTCGGCTCTTACCTTAATTTAATTAACTGATTGACAAGACTTGAAATTGACATTGATTTTGGGCGAGACGAAGACGCGATAAATCTCACAATACATCAAATCAAATTTCTTTGTTCTAGTTCTTTCACGTTTTGAAATTGAAACTACGTTAACGTTTTCAAGTATTTACCGTTTCGGATTCAAATTGAATACCCAGTACACTTTGCAATTGCAAGCAAGCAAACTAAAATATACTACTCTTTCTTACTCAATTCACTCTGCACTGCACTGCAACTGCCAGCCAAAGCCAACTTCTATACCTATAACTAACTGCAACATAACATAGAACATACAATTTCAAAAGACCTAACACCCGACACAAAAAAAAGAAGACTGACTGCACTGAAACTGAAATACTGAATGCGAACTGTACTGAAACTGAACTATACCGTACCGACCCGACCGAATTGAGTATGAGTTTTCATCTCTGAGACATGATCAGCTTGGCTTGCTAATGCTAATTAATGCTAACAAAACAACAACAAGAACAATTGCTGAAACTAGATATGAATATATATCGATATACTAAATAAAGACTGTCGTCGAAACGAAATTGCTATGCTATGGTATTGGTAATTAGTTGGGTTGGTAGCAAAGAAAAAACGTGTTTTAACCGGTTCAATCCAATCCAAGCTTCAAGCCAACGGCCAAACGCACACCAATACAAAAACATTATGTCGACCGTCGACGCCGGTCGAACCAATTCAGCGAATTCTATTTTTGGAAGTTGGCATAAACATCGAGCCGATATATCGTGTAGAAATATCGATGAAGGATAAAACATCGAAAGTCTAACATCGATGTAAAAATATCGATATTTTTGCTAAAACATCGATATTCCAAAAATATCGATATCGATGTCGCAGCACTAGGAAGACCAAGGTCTCGATGGGAAGACGCAATGGAAGCTCACAACAAATCCTTGCAGCTCGCAGAGCCCTGATGATTGGAGGAGATTAACCCTGGAGGTGAAACTCCAGAATGGGGTGTCACGCCATAGATGATGGTGATTAAGGGGGTATGGAGTTATTCGTATTAGTGCTTTATGGAATTTTTGTCAAAAAGGGACTAAACGGTCTTCCTGCATTGAAATCTTATGCAGGTTTTCTTATCATAGTTTATGTTGCGAAAAGTAAGTTTATGTTGTGATAACTAAACATAAAACGGAAATTTTATGTTAGGTTAATACTTTCTATATTTCTCTGTTTTGATATTTGAACTTTTCCGAGCTCAATTGTCAAACTTCAGCAACCTTCATTATATCCGCGTTAGATACAACCAATTTTAACACAGGTGAGAAGTTCCGAATTCATTATTTATTTATTTATTTATTTAATAAGCCAAACAAGGCAATCACAGAAAAAGTACATCACAAAAAAAGTAGATATATACTTAACAATACTTTATTTTAATGCGTCAGTAATCTTTTTTTTGAAGCAATGTATTGAGATAGAAGAACTCATAGAATTGAAGATCTTGCAACACCTATTAATTGGCTCGTTGTCTGCGTAGGTGGTTTTATGTTGGTTTTCATGAAGCAGACGAGTGTATGTTTAATCGTTTCCTTGAACGTGATTTTGCTTGATAGTGATGCAACATTTACTACCTTATTGATTACATTCAAAACAAAGCAAGTACTTAAGATAGTTCTTCGAGATGAGAGCGAGGAAAGATTCAAAATATTTCATCTTTGCTGGTAAGGTGACAAGTTAACGAAGTCTCTTGGGTCATAACCATCACGCAAAGCAAAAAGAATAACCTGTTTCTGCACAGATTCAATGTGAATGCTGTGATTCCCAAAGCATGGATTCCAAATAATTCAACCATATTCGAGGAGGGGGCGAACAAATGAGGTGTATAGAGTTTTGGTGACGTTTTATGAAACCGAGCTATTTACATGCCCGAGCTAGAATTGTATCATATTGAGAATGGAAATTCAACTTTCTGTCCAACAGAACGCCCAGGTCTGAGATCTGGTCGACTTTTTGAAGTGGGGAATCATTCAGGTTGTAAGTTTGCTCAAATACTGAATTTTTTTCTCGAGAAGCTTATAACATAATACTTTCTAACATTTAGATAAAGCTTGTTATCGTTACACCATTTCAATAATGAATTTATTTTGGCTTGCAGAAAAATAGCCTCGGAATCGGAATTGCCGGTGTGGTATATTTTGAGGTCGTCAGTATACAGAAGATGAGGTACGTCACTTAAAATTTCAGACGAGTCGGAAATAAAGATGTTGAATAAAAGGGGACCCAGATGGCTACCTTGTGGCACTCCAGAAGCGGCAATAATTTCTCTTGAAAAAGTGCCCTGGAATTTTAAAAACTGTGTTTGATTATTTAGGTATGATGCAATCCAACTCAGTAAGGACCCTGTGATGCCGAACTTCAGAAGTTTGGAGATCAAAATCCCATGATTGACTCGATCAAAAGCTTTGGTGAAGTACGTGTAAACAGCGTCAATCTGGTTACCTTTTTCCATTTCACAGAGAATAGTTGAGGTAAGAAGCATTAGGTTAGTGGTTGTTGATCGACCTTTGTGAAAACCATGCTGCTGTTCATTTAAACGTGGTTCAACCAACGTGGTAAGCTTATCACAAACAATTTTTTCGAAAGACTTTGGAATAGCTGATAGTTTGTTTGCTATAGACCGCTTATCAGCACTTTTGAAAATCGGAGTCAAATGAGAAGACTTCCAGACAGTTGGAAAAGCCCCTCGTGATTAAGATGCGTTGAATAGAATAAACAGAGGGGAAAAGATTTGATGTATACACTCAAAAAGAAATCTCGGTGGAAGAGAGTCAGGTCCAGGTCCCTTGTTAATATCAAGTTCTTTAATAGCGTTCGCGGTATCTTCACTTGACAAACTCATTTCATCAATGAATGATGCTGTCGTTGAATGGCAAATTGGTATGCTAGAAGAATTGGTGGCCGGGCGGAGAACCTCTTGGAAATGCTCGGCAAAAAGGCCGCATATAATTTGAGGCCAAATTGAATCACTATCACCGCAATACATTGATGTTGGAAATCTTGTAGCTTTTTGCTTGGTTTTCACGAAATTGAAAAATTCTTTGTGATTACAAATCATATTTTACCCGGTTGAATTCATGTATTGATCATATGCTTCACGAGATCTAATAGTGAATTCCATAGCCAGCTCATCATATTTAATCTTAAAGCTTGTGTCAAAGTTGTTATCTCTCCTTAGTTTATAGGGCTTGTTCCTTTGATTCCGCAGATGCCGAAGGTCGCGATCAAGCCAGGGCTCGGAAACTTTGGGTTTTTCTTTATTTTAGGAACATGAGTCTCAATGCATTCGAAGAGTGTTTTATAGTATGAAGAGACTGCTTCCTCTAAATCTAAACTTGAAAGATAGTTCCAATCAATATTGGCAAGATAAAATCTAATGCTATTATAATCAGCATTTAAGAAATCAAATACAATACAGTCATTGTACGTTCGGGAAAAAGTTACATCAGATATAGGAAGTTCAACGGAAGAAGCGATATGGCTTCGTGTGTTAGAGAAAAGGTTCTCATTGGTTGGACTTACCACAACATCGTCATAAGCATTGGTAAAAATAAGATCCAACCAGTTTCCGTTTTGATTGGGAGTCAGTGATACTTGTTGTAAGTCATTACCATAAAAGGCATTGATTAGATTAAGATCGATGGTATTTGAGAGGTTTACTGGTAGAAGATGGTTATCAGTTTCATCAGAAGTAAAAGATAAATCAGGGCGGTTAAAGTCTCCTAAAATTATAATTTGATCATGTTCCTCTAGAGATGCAGCAATAGAATTTATGATTTCACATATCTTCTCGTAGGAGGTTTCGTCGGATTTTGGTGGAATGTAAAATATCTCTATGTATAAAAATCACTTGCCTAAGCGTATTCGAACCACCTTATGTTCAAAAGTTTTATAGGAGGTAGTATCAACGTTTTCAGAGGCCATGGAACTTTTGATCGCAATCAACACTCCGCCACCATTGGTTAGGCCTGTGGATGAGTAGTCACGATCAGCTCTATAAATGGTCCAGCTACTGTCTAGAATTTCTTCGTTTATGTAACCGTCATGTAGCCAGGTTTCGGTGAACGTTAATACATTAAAATGGCAGGACTTAGCGTCAAGGAGTAATTTATTTATTTTCCCTCTCATACCGCTACAATTCTGGTAAAAGAGTTTAATACTATTCAATGGTAAGTTAGTATTAGAAATGATATTTTTTAAACTCTTCTCTTGCTTTTTGGAGCATAGAGATATGCTTAGATCTCACATGCAAAGCTTATGTTTCCAGATCATTTTTTACCTGGCTAGCAGAAAGTCCGAGCTGCTCGTGTTATTTTACGAATAGATGGCGTAACGGCTCAATCTTAATAGGCAGGCCTTCTTGCTGAATTAGTACTTTGAGATTAATTTTGGTTTGACCATCGAAACAGGTTGATTCAGGCAGTTTGTGCATGTAAGCAACATAAAGTCGAACGCAATCAAACAATTTGTGGTCCCGAAATCTAGAAAGTCGATATCTACTCTCAAGATTATCCTTCATATCTGTAGCCAACTTCACAGGAGGTGGGTTTAGTGGGTCTAGGTGACTGACATTGATAGTAGAGATCGGAGTGTCTGAAACTGGCGGAACAAGGATTATTGCCTCAGAAGATGGAGCCAACGTTTCACCACGGACAAAATTTGAGTAAGGTGTCAGTGAAGTTGATTGTACAGAAGTTTTTTGGGAGAGGCTATTAACAGGTGCAATTATCGGTTCAATCGGAGGAGAATTTTGCATCTTATAACGCTGAGCGGTCTGAGTTTCAGTGGAGATTTGTCTCTCCAAGTGTCTATCATTTGAAGAGAAAGTTCACGTCTGAAAATAAGACTGAATCATATCAGAAGAGTAAGTCCTTGGTGACGAGCCAACTATATTGGATGTTAAAGATCTTCTACCTCTCATTGAATTTTGAATACATTTTTGATCGGTTTTTTAAAATTTCTGAAAATCATCTTTATTTTTATTTTGATCAATCGTCTTACTCTTAGTGAATTCAGATTTGGATTTCCATTTCCTAAAAGTCATTTCATTCCAGTTCTGGTACTTATTATCCTCTTGTAGATCGATGAACATCCAGGCATATCGTGCAGGAATAGATACTTTGAAAAATTTGTACTTGCGTTGCACCAACTCTACGGAACAGTTTTCAAGTAAGAGCTCCAATTTGAGAAACTTCCTCATCCGCACAACATCTGCCGACTTTGGAGCTCCTTTGACGAAAAATACTTGGTATATAGGATTTTTCCGGTGTGATTCAGGCATTATTCTCAGATGTTGGGAATCAGCCATTTTAATTTTCTCGATCCGCCTGCTCCAATCCCTCCGACCAGGGAGTGTCAAATTGGATAATGTCATATGTATACCGAACAGGAGATTTGGCCGACTGCATATTTGTGACAGGGGTTATTTTCTTCATGGGAGATGTAGAAGCATCCTTCACTTCTTTGCGACTAGAGTTGACCATTGCTGCTTACTTAAATTCTGCGGGTATCAGCTCGTGATTTAATGATGGCTTTGAATTTGCTTTAGAGTTAAATTTTTCAAGCAAATTTTTTTCCATACTATTACTGGCTTTTAGCAGTTGTTCCTCCAAAATTTTCGGCAATTCTGAATTTCGTTTAGAAATTTTGCTATCGGTATCAGAAACCATTTTTTCCAAATCACGCAGGCGAGTACCGATAGTGCTATATGACAAGGGAGCCGATGCATTAAACGGATAATTAATCGATCCATCTTTCACTGCTAAAGCATCTTTCAATTCTTCCAGCTTACTTTCAATTTGGGTCGTCTTGCAACAATCATCTTTAATTGAAATAAGCGCGCTCTTTAGTTCTTCAAGCATTTTTTCGAACTATTGTTGAGGCCAATCCATCAAAGCATTTGGCCATTTCTGCAAAACTTTCGTCATTAGACCTAGTCTGCGCTTGTTGCTTATAAAGAAGCTGGTCTTTGTCTGAATTAAGCTTATCAATATAAGCTATGATGCAATCGTACATGCATTTTAGCAGGTTTTCGAAGTTCTGGCAGTCGGAGCAGATGAAATGTACATCGACGAAAGTGTTGTGCCAATCCCTTGGCGCATCAATGCAGGCTCCATGGAGTTTTCGATTGCAGAATGCTTTGCAAGTGACAAATTTAAATGTATTATCGAACGCAATGCAATTAGGGAGGCTGGACTTCAAACTCATTTTTAACTTTTTGTTAATTTCAAATAGAATTGTGAGAAAAGCGTTTTATACGATCAATGTAGTAATGTCCAACATTTAACAAGTTGGGTAGACAGACCTATGCTCATGTCAGAAGGGTTTTGTACTCAACTTACAAAATGCCGTAACCAGCAACGAATAAAATTATGAAACACGTCATGTTCGAGGATCATACTATTATTAACTAAGTTGAAAGAATTTTTTAATTCTGAGGTATTTGTTAAAATTATACCCATAAATATTTCGCTTGATAATTTTTTTAGATTTTTTTAAGATCACGGGTGTCCATTCGCGAGGGAGAAAACACATTTTTCATTTATTTCCCCCCCTCTCTGTGCCCCCACTGAAGCAAAAACTGTCAGTTTAAGAACTGTTTTGAAAAGCTCTCATAGAGAACTTTCATTTGATACTCATATCGGCTACCTTTCATGAAATTTTTTTCAGGGGCCACTCCTTTGTACTGTAAGCATCGATTCATGCCCTATTTTTTCGAATCCTAGAATGGCTACAAAGCCCTTTTGCTAGAAGCTCTCTCCTGCCTCTTCGACTTGTTTCAATTGTATGTAGTCATCCTCATGATATCTATCATTCCTGAAATTTTCATGCAAATCCTAGCAAAGCTGTAGTTTCTAAGTCGGTAAAAAGCGCATATGGCTCCATAGCCATATGTTTCCATAGTAATACAGGGCACATTGTTCCATAGTAATACGGGAAAATTCAAATCGCTATAACTTCGTTAAATACTATTCGATCTTTATGAAACTTTCAGAAAAGATCAATCTTATAAATAGTCATCTGTTGAATTTAAGGGTACCATTTAGATTTTATTCGAGAAAACATAAAATCGATAAATCATACTATTACTAACAAAGTTGAGTGAATTTCGACTTCTCATGTATTTGTTGTTGTTGTACTCATTAAGGCCTACATTCATGATTTTTTTCAGATTTTTCGGATGGAAGGTGTCCAATCGCGAGGGGGGGGGGGTACGCGAAAAGTTCGTACATTTCCCCTTCCCCTTCCCCCCTCGGTACTCATAAGGCAATTTTAAGACCTGTTTTGAAAAGATCTCATTGAGACCTTTCAAATGACACCCTACTCGACTACCAATGGTGAAAATTTTTTTTTGAGGGGTCAACTCCCTATATGGGGAGACCCCCCTTAAACCCCTTTGAAAAATTTTTTCACCCTTGAACTTTCAAGAGGTCACCACTTCTGACCTTTCCACAAAGTTTCATGGCTGTAGCCTCTATAGTTTTGGAGAAAAAGTGCTGTGACATACAGACGGACGGACGGACAGATGGAAACAGGTCGTGATTGCAATAGGGTTTTGTATTTTAGTACAAAACTCTAAAAATGGGTCACAGAATTGTTACAATTAATCGATTCAAATAAAAATAAAATTGTATTTAATGCCCGTTCGTTAAAATTAATGCAATTAACTAGCGAACGTGTTTATATTGCAATATAACATGTGGGTCACTGAGTTAAAAAGTAAATAGTTACTTGGGACACAGAATTTGAATTTAATTGGGTCACTACGCGATTCTGATTAAATGCATTAAAAAAATTTACTGCGTCATAGATATTCACTGGTACACTTAGTATAATTGTTATGGTTGCACATTCATACGAGTTAAAATTAATAAGGGCACTTCAGAATCATATGAACATAAGTCACAAAGTTAGCAAAACACTTTAATATTGAATAAAAATTCCATTAATAACCACAGAGCGATTCAAATATGCGTCCGTACGCGAAGGTGATTGGATTGGAGGAATTTAATTTTAAAAATTTTGAGTACAACATGCCACTCAGTTGCCGCATAAGCTCCATTCACTGGATTTCTGAGCTCGCTTAAGTAAGGTATGCCACAATTGATCTCAATTCGGAAATTAGGGATACCTAAATTAAGAATAAGGCATTAGGTCATCTCTAGACACAAACAAGTTGGGTAGGTAGACCTACGCTCATGTCAGAAGGGTTTAGTATCCAACCTCTCCGTAATACGGCCACCAGTAGCAAATAAAGTCAAGAAACATGTCAAAGAGATGTGCACGTTTTTTTTTTTTTTTTTTGTGGTAGGGAGGTGAAGGCATTTACGCCCGCCGAGTCTGGTAGTGTGGGACTCCCATGGAGGATACCCTTGGACTACCCACTAAACACCTCCCCTGTCAATCTGAGAACACATTACTTCGGGCCAGGTCTCGTTTTGTTACGCCGTGGGGCGCCTTCAAGCTGGGGAGTCCCTTTCCTAGCGGAAGGGGAGAGGGGAAGAAGATATGCCAGAAGAGCGATCCCCCAGCCCCAGCGCCTCCGGCTGCTGTGAGTCCCTTTTATCTTTGAGGACTGCCCGAGCAAAATGTGCCACCTGGTTCCATTTGTCAACCGATTCGAGCATCACCGCAACTATATTATCCGGGGTGAGCTCTCCCGTCTCCCTGTAGAGTTCCCTTCGCAGCCTGACCCATTTTGTACACGCAAAAAATGTGTGACAGGCATTGTCCTCCTCTCCGGGGCAAAACCGACAATCGGGGGACCGTGACTTACCGATCTTGTGCAGCTAAGACTGAAAACACCCGTGCCCGCTCAAAAGCTGGGCCAGATAGAAGTCAGTCTCACCATGCCTTCGATTTAGCTACGGTCTCACGTCCGGGATGAGGCGCGCAGTCCACCTTCCCTTCGTGCAATTCCCCCAAGACTGCTGCCAATCGTTGAGCGACCGTTGTCTCTCCTCGCGGACAACCATCTCCCTCGCATCTTCGTTTCGGCGCAGGTAGATAACGCGGCGCTCTCTAGCAAGGAGGGCGACAGGTATCACGCCTGCAATCACTCTCACCGCCGAGTCGGAGACTGTTGGATACGAAGATGCAATTCTCAGTGCTCATCTTCTCTGTACCTGTGCCAAACGTTTTCGGTATACCTCCCTGCTGAGAGCGTCGCCCCATACCTCTGCTCCGTACAGTAGCACTGACCCTACAGCACTCATCAAGAGGCGTCTTCTTGATGGGCTGGGTCCCCCTACGTTGGCCATAAGTCGACTCAGGGCCAATATTCCCGAAGCAGCCTTCTCAGCCGTTGCCCTGATTTGCTCAGAGAAACTCATCTTCGAGTCAATCAGTAGCCCCAGGTACTTCACCGCTGGCTTCGATTCGATTTGTATACCTCCAATACTGATCATCCTTAGTCTAGGGATTCTCTTTTTTGTCAAGATGACCACTTCGGTTTTCTCCAGTGCTAAACTGAGCCCGCGAGCAGTCATCCAGTCCCTCACTCGGCGCATTAGCATACCTAGCCTAAGTTGCACTTGTTCAACGGTGCGTCCAGCGACCAGAGCCGCAACATCATCCGCATAGCCGACCAAGCGCGACTCATCTGGCATCTCAAGTCTCAGTAGCCCGTCGTAAGACAGGTTCCACAGGTCCGGACCAAGGATAGATCCCTGGGCAACACCCAATGTAATTTCCATCCTTCGTTGGCCCTGTGTCGTGTCGTAGAGCAGGCTTCGGTCCTTTAGGTAGTTCCTCAAAAGCCGCATTAGATATTCTGGAACTTGAAAAGAGTTTTCCAGCGTGTCCAGAATATCCACCCATCTAGCGGAGTTGAAGGCATTCCTGACGTCGAGTGTCACCAACAGGACGATCCGTCGCTTGGTGCGACTATATGCCTCTGCCTTTTGGACCGCGTTCACCAACTCTGCAATCGCATCAATGGTAGAACGTCCTGCTCTAAAGCCGTACTGCCGAGGAGATAGGTCCCCAGCAGCACGAATCGCGTCAGTGAGTCTTCCCTTGATGAGTTTCTCTAGCACTTTCCCAGCCGTGTCTAGCATGCATAACGGGCGGTATGCAGACGGCGATTCGGGATTTCCCTTCCCCTTGCTGATCAGTACGAGCCTTTCCACCTTCCATCGTACCGGGACAACCCCGTCCCGTAGGCAAGCGTTGAATGTGCTGAGCAGCAAGTCAGGACAATGGTGATAGACGAGCCGCAACACCTCAGCTGGAACACCATCTGGACCTGGAGCCTTGCTCGCTTTCAAGGAGAGGACTGCCTCCTCCAGTTCCAGCAGTGTGAAGAGTGGGCACTCTACTGCTGTTTCACCATGGACAGCGTCAACACGGACGGGATGGGCGAGGAAGAGTCCCCGCACTATCGCGTCCATCTTTTCCGCGTCATTTATAAAAGGCTTCCGTAGGGCACCAAGTTTCCCCATGACCAGCTTGTAGCCAAGGCCCCACGGATCCTTGTTCACATTGTCCACTAGGTCTTGCCAGCAGCGAGCCTTGCTACTGTTGATCAGTTTGCGAAGGCATTTCCTGGCTGACTTATATGCTGCCACCCAGTTGCATGCCTCGTCACGGTTCCGCGCCCGTTGAGCCTCACGCCGAAGCTTGTGACGCTCCCTCCGCTTTTCAGCGATTTCAGTAGACCACCAGTACACTGCGGGCTTGCCGTGCCAGTTTTTCCGTCCCCTCCGGAGCTCCCTGCAGCGGCTCACCTGCTGTGAGAACCTTGACGAACCTCACGACGTCCATTCTTCCAATGTTCCATCTGGTTGTAGAAGGCCGAGAGCGCGGACGTCGGGAGATAGCATCACTTATCTCAAGCAGAATGCACTGGTGATCACTGGCTGAGTAGTCCTCTAATACTTTCCAGTTGTGTATCCTCCGTACTACGGACTCCGAGGCGAATGTCACGTCCGGTATGGTTCCCTCACAGCCAATACGGCGGAAAGTCGGCGTATTTCCGGAGTTTAGTACGACGAGGGCCGTCCTGGCCGCCATTTCCAGGATTCGTTTTCCCCGCGGATCCGCCCGAGGCATGCCCCATTCGATTGCTTTAGCATTGTAGTCGCCCCCAACGAGCACTTTGCCCTCTGCGTTCGAGACAGCGCCCTCCAGAGCATTAATCTTGGCTTGGAAAGATGATATTGGCTCGTTAAGCGTTAGGTAGACACTAAAGAAGGTGATCCCTGAGCACCGAACCCACACGAAACCATCCCCCCGTCCACAACTGTTCGCTTGAAAATCACTGTTCCGAACCCAGATAGCGGCAGTACCAGTTTCATCAGAGTACCATAATGCAGGACTTTTATTATGGTGTTGCTCACTCAGCAGCAAGAAGTCGGCTTTCCGGTCCCTCGCAAACTGCTCAAGCAGATTTTGGGCGGTTGAACTGCAGTGTAGGTTAAGCTGCAGGATGCGGGTCATCGAAGCTCTGATTTTGCCTTGGCTAGGGCTTCCTGGAACACCCGGCATTTTCCTGATCCCAAGATGTGTCCAAAATCAGGTTTTGGATCAACATCCTTGCAAAGAATACAGTGTGCCTCCTTCGTACACTCTTTTCTTTTATGTCCCATTCCACCGCATTTGTAACATAGGGAACTCCTATCGGGTCCTTTGCATACTTGTGTGTTGTGACCATAACCAAGGCATTTGAAACATTGAATGGGCGTTGCTCTTCGCCGTATCCTACAGACAACCCACCCTATTCGTACTTTGCCCTTGTTCAGGAATTGTTCGGCGTCCTTTCGGTCAAGTCAACTATGGCCATGCGTTGTCCCCTGTTGTTTTCTGGTGTCAGTCTCGCTTTGATCCTTCCCACGCTAGGGAACTCCCTTTTGATGGCCTCTTCTACCTCGGCCAGATCCGTCACGCAGTCAATGTCCCGTATTTCGATCGTTGCCATCGGCTCGAGCGGGGCTATAGTTGCGCTTTTGCTGAGGACTTTCTTTACTGCGTCACAGAATGCTTCTTTATTGCCAGTCTCTGCTCCGAATTCGACCAGTATGTGGCCCGACCGCGTTGGTCGTACTACTTTAATGGTAGTATTGGTGTCTTCGGGCCTTACGTTTCCCCTGATGTCCCGCAGCACCTCCGCGTAGGATCGGCCATCTTGGGGCTTTATAAGCAGTGCCTGCTGCCGGGGTCTTCGTCGGGGCTTCTGCCTCTCCTGTTTTACATCAGGTTCTTTTTCTAATTGGGCGTCCGTGCGAATTTTATTTTCTGGCTTTTTTTGAAGGAGTTTCTTTGCGGCTTTCTTCGCTCCTTTTGTAAGCACTGTCTGGAACCTCCGATCTGGTGCTCCACGCCCATCAAGTGCCTCTTCTTTCCTTCTTTTATCCCGATCTCCTTCGATTGGGCTAGACACCATTCTTTTATTGACTTTTAATGATGGAGCTATCCGCATGTCGCCTTTAGATTTCGCCCCAAGCGCCTCTTTAGCCTTCTGTTCATCTTCGGCCCTTAACCAGCTCCGCCGATAGTGCCCTATGCGATCTAGGAGCTCCTCTAGTTCAAGGAGCCCTTCCTTTGCTACTTTGCTAATTTTTGGGGAGTCGCATGCAGCTTGTATTCTTTTCAGAACATCTCCCGCTTTTCGAAGTAGTCTTTCCTCTTCGCATCGCTGGGCCGCAACTGTACCTTGCAACCATCCTTCGGAGAGGTTTTCGCGTTCCGTTTCCGAGTGCAGTACTTCCGCCACATTTTCAACGGTGGCGGTACAATCACGCGGTGTCTGGTCACTCTTTGCTTTTAGTACCGTAATCTCCTCGTTTGCTTGTGGATTTTTCGTTGCAATGTCGGGATTTGTGACCCTTGCATCGGTCGCTTTAGTAACGATCGCAGCCGTGAGAATCGAATTTTCGGTGCTCTTTACGTTATCTTCCACTGCTCGAACACCTGAAGCATCTTGCTGAGTCTCCCGCTTCTCCTTAACAGGACGCTCGGGCGTCCGCATAATTTTTTTGCTGCGCCCAAACGCCGCAGGAATCTCAGTCTGCACCAGACTGTCTGCTGTTCTCCGTTTTTCGTCTACCATCACTGTCGTCGTGTTAGTCTTCGTTTTTTTCGTGGTTAGTACAGCTCTCGATGTACTGTTGACAACGTGGCTGCAACCGCTGGTTGCGTCGTCGTTATTATTTTTGGTTTCATTTGTTGGATGTTTTTGATCTGTTGATTTTGTTTGCTCCATTTTATTGGGTCCCCCCTCGGAGCCGCTATCTCCGTTCGTGTGTGTAGTCGCCTTTTTGGTCCCATGGTTATCTTTGCAGAGCAGGGAGGCCATGCGAGGGTTGGCACAAGCCCTTATGGGGACAAGTGCTCAGAGCCAGACCAGCGCTAATCGGGAGTCCGTCTCAACCGAACCTACACCACCAACCCAATGGTGCGAACTTCGAACGTACTCCGAGGCCTGCCAAGGTTTTACCGGGACGGAGACGGTATGATAGTTGAATTGGAGCCGTTCACACACGAGTTTCACCTCGGCGCTACTGTGCAAAGCAACTAGGTCCAAACCATCACATCCGCCAGCCCAAAGCGTCAATTCCAGTTCGTTGTCCAAAGCGTAGTCCAGATACAATAAGAGTCGTTACATGTCATCCCAGGAGGGAACCTCACGGCACCCCCCATATCCTCGGGTCCGTGGGGGTGGCACTCCCCAAAGAATGCTAGCCTCCAAGAATGTTCTTGTCGACCGGCTTTCTCCCTGCAGGAATTTTCTCGGGTACGTGGGGGCGGAACTCCCCAAAGAATGCTAGCCTCCAAGAGTGGTCTTGTCGACCGGCATTCCCCCTGCGGAGTTTCCTCGGGTACGTGGGGGTGGAACTCCCCAAAGAATGCTAGCCCCCAAGAGTGCTCTTGTCGACCGGTACTCCCCCTGCGGGGGAAAGAGATGTGCACGTTTAAAAGAAAATCCATTGCTTCTCCATTTTCAACGGTCGTCATTTTGTTCCAAACTGACAAAAATCACTTAAAACATGAATTCCAAAAAGAAGTACTGTTATAAATCTGATCCGGAAATTTCAAGAAGATCAAATCAAAATTGCAGTATCTGAACCGATGGGAAGTCCATATATACCAAAATCGTGTGTTATTGTTGTTGTAATTGCAGAAATTTCAAATGGCTATAACTTCCGCGAATATGATTCGATTTTCATCAAACTTGCAGAGTAGTAGGTCCGTATGTGTCACTGATTAAATGTTGTTTTGTTGAGTTTAAGGGTACCTATACGGTTTTATTGCGGAAAATGTGAAATTCGAATGTCATACTATTATTAACAAAGTTGAGTGAATTTCGACTTCTAAGGTATTTGTTGTTGTTGTACTCATAAACATCTACCTGTATGGGTTTTTTCAGATTTTTTGGGTCACAGGTGTCCATTCGCGAGGGGGGGGACACACATTTTTCGTGTATTTCCCCTCCCTGCGCATCTCTAGAAGCAAAAAGTATCAAATTAAGATCTGTTTTCAAAAGTTCTCATCAAGACCTTTCATTTGATATCCATATCGGCTACCTATGATGAATTTTTTTTTTCGGGGGCCACTCCCCTTTATGGGGATACCAACCTCTTAAAAATCTTATAAAAATTTTTGTAGTTGAACTTTGAAGAGAGCACCACTTTACACCTGCATACAAAATTTGATGTCTCTAGCTTAATCAGTTTGCGAGAAAAAGTGCTGTGACACACGGACGGACGGACGGACAGATGGACAGACTGGTCGCGAAACTAGTAGGGTTTTGTCAAATTATTTTACAAAACCCTGAAAAACATTTTTTTCAGGAAAGTTGAAAAACTGTTTACCGTATCTCTTCTGTTAAATGCTCACAAATCGAACACTTGTAATTACGACGTCACTTGAATCGTGTAACTATCGATACACAATATAAATATACAAGGGATATCAGCAACACTAGAACTGCGATATCTTCCGCGAAATGAAACACTCAATTGGTTGGATTGTCACAAAACAATGATTTTATTCTTCATAATATGAAATATTTATATAATAAAAATGCTTAGTCTAAAATCAATTTCAAAATAACAAGAATTCAAGAATATGCAAAATGTACAAGTACATCGATCAAAAGTAAATTGCCTAGGTAGAGGTTTGAAATCAAAACAATTAAAGGTGAGTGAACATGAAATGCATCATCAGTGTGAATTACATTTATATAGATCAATTTCACGATATCGAAAAGGTAACTGAACAAAAAACTGCAAGGTAAGCATATGATTTAATAGCAATGTGGTAATTGTTTTGGGCGAGGTATTGGTTTCGGTTTGCAGGAGAAGCGGTTATGTTGGTTCCATAGCCAGCACTTTGCTGACATGATGGCGAGCAGTAGTGCTAAGTATCCCATCGTCAAATGATAGATCGGGTGAAACTGAATCTTGTTCGGTAATTCTGCAACTTTATTGTCATTCGGGTGTTGCAAGTATTGCTGTGTACCTTGCGCCAAGATTGGACTTAGTTTTTTTGGTGGTGTTATATTCTCCAGGGTGCTGAATCTTGGATATAAGACTGAGCTGTTGCTTGCAAACGCGCAATGCCCTTCAATTGTTACGTGGTCATGTTTAATGTCGCAATTTTGATTAAAAGTAAGTAGCCCAGATTCCTTGAGTGTCATTTCAAGTCTTCTTTGGTGGCAGATGGCGGTAATCTGTGTAGAGGCCCTTGATGATATAATCCATTGGTTTTCGCGAAATAGCTTGACCCATACAGGGCTATCTTGTACCGACTTAAACTCACAATTCCTACGGATCTGTTTGTTAAAAAGGCTTATCTCGCAGGCACAAATGTCTGCTCCTTGTTTATATATAGTGTGGGTGGCTACACATAAATAGGTTTCCCTTCTTGTGACGGTACAATTATTGTAAGGTATGAAGCACATAGTTTTATGGTGACGAAAGTGTTCTTAACCTTAGATGGTAGGGGGGTCCTTAGAAGATCGAATTCGTTTTGGTCAATCAACGGTACTTTTGCCTCGAAAACTACGTGATCACCTAGTGCGGCGCCTGTTACTGTCATTATTGTGTATGCTTAGACAACATCATCTTGGTCTACTGGCAAATGCGTGTATGCTGGAAGATGTTGCTTAATTGTTGCAATTTCCTTACCGAGTTGTTGTGGTGATAACAGAAGGGGGTTCATTCTGCCGTGATGCGTATCGATCAATGTATCTGCTATTGCTGACTGTATGCAATGTGAGTTTGACACAACTGTTGTTATCTGAATTGAGAGTGATGTGAGAAGTTGTTAAATTTTCAATTGGCTTTTACCATCACTGTTGCCATTAACCCGGTTCAGCATAAGACTCAATTGGTCATTTATTGCGTCGAATTTTTCCGCGGTGGTAACCTATTCCCACCTCATGATGTTGATCGTTGAATCAATAATCGAGGTTTAATTTTTGAATAACGCCAATAGTGTTTGCTCATTCTCTCGCACTGCACCAATTGTATGGGTCATTTCATCAGCATATGCTGAATCAAGTTTCCAAAACAGTAAGTTAGCTACGTTTTCAACTACGTTTAGTGCTCCTCTTTTTGGCGCTTGGTTAGGAACAAGCTTTTGTCCAATTATAGTTCCTTTTCGGAATGCTCAAATTGTTCGATCATTTGCTTACATATGCTCTTTTGGCGCAACTGTTGGCATAGATGTCGCAGTGTTTTGGTTACATTAGGAATTGAAGCCGTTTCTGTCCAATGTGAGTTTATGTCGCAATAAATTATGAGCTTTCACTCATTTGTAATAAACCTAACTCTGTCAAGGTCTTCAAAGTAAACGCCGGAGTTTGGCTCGAACTTCTCAAATCTGAATGGTTCACTTAGTGCGGCTGGTAACATCAACCAAACCAAGAGTATCATCGAAAGTAGTTTGTCATTAGATATCTTGACCTTTTTCCTTGGTTGATGCGATTCGTCATTCGAATCTTGAATATCTCGTTCCTGGTCTCTGCTATGAGTAGCTTCGCTGTCACGTTTTTTTACCTCGGGGGATTCTTCTTCTAAGGGTAAAGGTACAAGCTGGTGAATCGCTCGTCAGAAAGTACCTTGTGCTGTTTTTACGTCTGCAGCCCGAACCAAACTATCATCCCCTTCATATGTTTGAAGAATTCTTCCTTATGGCCCTCGCATAACTGGCAATTTATCATCTTTTAGGATGACCATTGTATCTCAGATAATTTAGATCTGCTGACAGTGGTGTAAGAGGTCTTGAGTTCAGTTCTGCCTCTATCTCAATTAAAACTGTTTCGAATTCTACACGCGTAAAGGATGTTTTTGAAATGATTGGCACTAAGAATTTCCCAGAGCCCTCCAAAATGAGTTGCTCTCGGAGGAATGAAGTGGAAGTTGATACCTTTTCTGCTGCATGTCTTAGTGATTTTGGCTTGTGCTTTATCAAAATGAATGACTGATGTGACCTCAGTCAATTGATTTCGTGCACCCACAAAGTTTGTAGTATTGACGCAATGCAAATGAAAAGATTTATTGGACCAGGAGGACACTATCAGCATTTGCATTGCGACAATACTACAAACTTTGCTTTTTGCGGTTTCGTGCCTCTTAATTTGAAATGAGTCCATACTGGTCCGCAGAAGTCTACACCACTGTTCACGAATGGTCTCGCTAGTTACACTCTAGATGGTGGTAAATTTCCCATCATCTTGGATAATAACTTCGGTCTTGGTCTTGCACATCTAACACAATGTTGAATCACAGACCGAGCCAATGACTTTCCTTTTAATAGTAAAGCCGCTGTCTTGCAGTTGCTAGCAGTGCTTGGGAGGGGCAATGTAGGTTTTCTGCATGAATATTATTCATGAGAAGTTTTCTGATTGGGTCGCAGAATGGAATAAGCATCTGGTGCTTTGCGTCGTACGAAAGATTTGAAGCGTAGAAACGACCACCAACTCGGATGATCCTTCGTTCATCTAAAAAGAGCGATAGGTTGCTGATGGTACTAGTGTTGTTAACTTCACCCTTCTTTTTCAACTGACTGCTTTCTTTGGCAAAACTTGATTTCTACATGTTGCGTACAATCATATAGAGGAATTCATCTAGCTCCAACGGGCTTATTAAGATACATGTTGAGCGTGGAACCCTTTTTTCTCTGGTGTGTTTGATGAAGCGTCTCATATATGCTACAATACATTGTAACCTCTGCATAGAGTTTCTGTGGTTTATTTTGTGAATGATTTCATCATCATCAGTTCACATGGCTAGCGATATCTAGGCGGTTATACATCTTTTACTTTCGCGGCCATTTTCCAGATGCTTTCCTTTGACAAACAACGGAGATTCTCTTCCATACAGAAAGAATGGCCCATAGAGCCACAGCTTACAGGACCTAAGTTTTTCTGGGTTGAGACCGCGTGAGAGTACATCCACTGGATTTTCCTTAGAAGTGACATAACGCCATTGCTGTTGCTGTGATTTTTCTTAGATCTTGGTAATTCTTTTTGCTACGAAGAGTTTTAATTGCAATGAATCTGAAGAAATCCAAGCTAGAACAATTTCAGAATCTGTCCAAAAGAATGTTTGACGTTCCTCAAGCCGCATATCAGTTCTTACTCGAGACACCAAATGGGCGATAATGTGGCGGTGCATAACTAAAGTCGAGGTAGTGTTTGACGTTGAAGTGAAGCTACTCTGGATTTAGCGCAAAGAAGTCAACGAATAGCTCTTCCATCGTTAGTGACCGAGCGGATATATACTGCAGCTCCGTAGACTTGCTCAGAGGCATCAGAAAATGCATGGACTTGGAGCTCTTTTGACTTCCCTTGGGCAAATATGTGTCATAGGAATAGTATATTGTCTACTGCTGTTAAGTTGATCCAAATATTGATCCATTCTTGGTCCCAGTCAGTGTTGTGCTTCCAAAGTTTCTGTACGAAGATTTTTGCGTTAGTAACGACTGGCGAAATGAGTCCGAAAGGGTCAAATAGACGGTCTATATCTGAACTCACGATTCGATTTTTGCCTTGATTCTGAACTGATCAGTTTTCGGTGGCCATGTAAGTCTTAAGGTCTTAACCTCTGCTTTGGTCTATTTATTGAAATCTGGCTCAATTTTTCGATCGTCTGGAGCGATGGTTTGCAGAAGTTGCGGATGTTTAGCGCACCATTTACGTGGTTTGAATCCTGATTATCGTAAAATATATTGCAATTGCTTCTGCATAACCTTAGCCTCTGCCAAACTGTCAGAGCCAGCCATGCCGCCATCAACGTAAAAGTTCTTCAGGAGAATTTGTGCTCCTAATGGATTGGTGCTGATGTTTTTATGTGCCTGTTTTTGAAGACATTTAGTGGTCAGATATGGAGCCGGTCCAGTGCGGTATATTACTGTCAAAAGTTGGTAGCATTTAATGTCTTCTTGCGGATTGTTCCTCCATAGAATAAGTTGGAACATGCAGTCATCCGTTTCAACAAGAATTTGCCGGTACATTTTTTATATGTCTGTGGTAAATACATATCGTGGCATACGGAATCGAAGCAAGATGGTAAAAAGCTCACTCTAGGTAGCTGGGGCGGAATGTAGAACATCGTTTAACGAGTAACCAGTCGATGTTACGCATGATGCATCACCCACAACTTGCAGCTTCGGGGTGCTGCTGTCTGGTTTTATCACATAGTGGTGTGGCAAAAAATAATGTTTTGCAGAGATCTGACTCATGTCCACTTCCTTCATTTGCCCCAACTGTTTATATTCCTCCATGAACTTAATATATTCTTGTTTTAACTTCGAATTTCTCATTAAGCGTCTTTCTAAGCCAAGAAACTGATTCAACGCTACTTGTTTGGATTTTCCGAGGATTGCTGGATCCATTACAAATGGCAATGTTACAATTTAACACCCACTAGGGTTCCTTTTGATTATTTGTATGAAGTGGTTTTCACATCGTTTTTCTGCAGCTGTGAAATTTAACTCTGAGCTATCAATTTCTTCCAGTTGCCAAAATCTTTCTATCAAGCACTTAATATCGTCTTCATTTGCTGTGTTGATCGCACGAATAGCATTCACGTTGGAAATTGCAGACATTGATGATGCATGTTTGAGCTTACCACTGACGATCCATCCGAGAATAGTGTTCTGGAGGATGGGTAGATTTGAATCCATTTGTATTTGGCTATTGAGTAAAAACTGGTAGTAAAACTCAGCTCCAATTAGAACATCAATTCGATGTGGGCGGTTAAAATCAGGATCTGCTAGCTCAACATTTTCAGGTATTGCCCATGATGACGTATTTAGTGGCTGTGTTGGCTGCATTGACACTATATGAGGTAAAAAAAATGCCTCGAGCCGCGAAGAGAAATTTCCCATTCTTGATTTTATTTCAACGTTAACTCGCTGGCTGGCGTCGTTTTTTCGTTTGCCTATACCCTTGATGCAAAGCGATGTCTTCTTTGGTGAAATTCCCAATATTTTTACCAATCTCTTCGTCACCAGATTGACTTGAGATCCGGAGTCTAAAACTGCTCTGCTTTCTAACGTTCAGCCATTAGTTGCTACTACGGTGATCCTATCTGTGCCTAGTAAAACATAACTTCAAGTTTTTTGTTAGCATTCCGCAGCTTGCAGAGTTGTCAATGGCTGGTAGATGTAACTTGATGTCTCATGATCGTCATTGTCAACTGATTCAAGAGTCGTGAGTTGATCCTTGTAGCCTTCGGGTACTAAGTCATGACTTACTGTATTTCGTTCTCCTACCAAATGAAGCAGTGAATTTTGTATTCGTCCCCACTTTAAACAATTCCAAAAAGTGCATGCATTAGCTTAGCACATAGTCGTTGTTTTTGTACAAACTACATTTAGTTGGCGGGAGACAGTAGTAAAAATTTCTTGCAACTGAATAACGGATGGTTACCTTCATCGCAAAGTTTGCACGTAATATCCTTCACGTCACTGGTGATTCTTGATGATACCGTTCTGCTACTATTAGGCCTTTCCTTTTCACCTAATGCTTCAAAGGATTGGAATCTGTTTTCCAAAAATTTTAAAAAGTTTTGGAGCGATTAGTTCTCCTTCGGCTCAATGAGCGATTGCTCGTACAATATAAGATATGTGTTTGCCGCTCCAGTTTTTTTATCAATCAAAATAGTAGTAGCGGATCCCAAGTTGACGTGTCCACTTCTAAATTTTTGAGTGCTAGCATATTTTCACCGGTCACGTCATGTAAACTTTGACTGCAGCCGCTGATGGATTGTCGGAAAATACGTTGGATTGTCCCTATAATTTTTGTAAAAGAACTGAACTTAACACTCTCCTATTGTTGTATCGATCTTGTAAAATTTTCCAGGCAGTAATATAGTTCAACTCAGTCAAAGGCAGATATCTGATCAATTTTTCTGCCTCTCCCGTAACGTTCATTTTTAAATACCACATCTTTTGGATAGCGGGGAGTAGTTGACTATCAATCATCTGGGAAAAAATATCGAAAAATTGCCTCCATTGTAAATAATCTCCATCGAATCTCGGTATTGTTATTTTCGGGAAATTTACAGACGGCTTTTCGCCATGCAAATGCTGAATTGATGCTTGATCTGCTCATTTAATTGAGAGCTTTATCTTTTCAGCGAGCACCATCTGCTCTAGCTTAACGTACCTGGAAGAATTGTAATCTGCCGCCTCGGGATCCATACATTCCTCCCAAATTGACTAATATAATGACTCAATCTGGAGTTATAAACGATTGATCTCCTGATTTTTCATGGAATAGAACTCTTTGGGGGTAATCAATCATATTTTCGATAAGTTCATCCAATATTCTACGAAGGGTAATCACTATGGCTCTTTGCCTTTGAATTAATTTAGCTACACCAACTTCCTCGGTCGAAAGAATTGTTACGCACTTTTCATCACCTTCTGGCTTTTGCTCGCACTCTGCACTGAACGTTTTTTAGGCTTTTTCAAATATTAGCAGATATTTGTTTCTTACTGTTTTTATCTCGTCATAAAAGAGTATTATGACGAGATAAAAACAGTAAGAAACAAAGTAGTCGTAGTCTATAGGCACATTTTTTATCGAACGGATTTCGTTGCCTATACCCTCGAACTCAATCCATGCACTTCCTAATTTATGTCGCCGAGATTCAAAGTATGCCCTTGAGTTCTTTCTGCCGGAAGGGTCTTTTTATGGTTTTGTACTAAAATACAAAACCCTATTGCAATCACGACCTGTGTCCGTCTGTCCGTTCGTCTGTATGTCACAGCACTTTTTCTCCAAAACTATAGAGGTTACAGCCATGAAACTTTGTAGAAAGGTCATGAGTGGTGACTTCTTGAAAGTTCAAGGGTGAAAAAAAATGTTCAAAGGGGTTTAAGGGGGGTCTCCCCATATAGGGAGTTGACCCCTCAAAAAAAAATTTTCACCATTGGTAGTCGAGTAGGGTGTCATTGGAAAGGTCTCAATGAGATCTTTTCAAAACAGGTCTTAAAATTGCCTTATGAGTACCGAGGGGGGCAGGGGAAGGGGAAATGTACGAGCTTTTCGCGTACCCCCCCCCCCCCCCCCCCTCGCGATTGGACACCTTCCATCCGAAAAATCTGAAAAAAATCTTGAATGTGGGCCTTAATGAGTACAACAACAACAAATACATGAGAAGTCGAAATTCACTCAACTTTGTTAGTAACAGCATGATTTATCGATCTTATGTTTTCTTGATTAAAATCTAGATGGTACCCTTAAATTCAATAAAATTTAGTAAACAGATGACTATTTATAAGATTGACCTTCATAAAGATCGAATAGTATTTAACAAAGTCATAGCGATTTGAATTTTCCAGTATTACTATGGGACAATGTGCCCTGTATTACTATGGAAACATATGGCTATGGAGCCATATGCGATTTTTACCGACTTAGACACTACACCTTTGCTAGGATTTGCATGAAAATTTCAGGAATGATAGGTATCATAAGGATGAGTACATACAATTGAAACAAGTCGAAGAGACAGGAGAGAGCTTCTAGCAAAAGGGCTTAGTAGCCATTCTAGGATTCGAAAAAATAGGCCATGAATCGATGCACACAGTACAGAGGAGTGGCCCCTGAAAAAAATTTCATGAAAGGTAGCCGATATGAGCTCTCTATGAGAGCTTTTCAAAACAGTTCTTAAACTGACAGTTTTTGCTTCAGTGGGGGCACCGTGGGGGGGGGGGGGAGTAATACATGAAAAATGTGTTTCCTCCCTCGCGAATGGACACCCGTGATCTTAAAAACATCTGAAAAAATTATCAAGCGAGATATTTATGGGTATAACTATAATAAATACCTCAGAAGTCAAAATTCTTTCAACTTCGTTAATAATAGTATGATCCTCGAACATGACGTGTTTCATAATTTTATTCGTTGCTGGTGACGGCATTTTGTAAGTTGAGTACAAAAACCGTCTGACATGAGCATAGGTCTGTCTACCCAACTTGTTTATAATTTGCGATAATCTTCTGAGCTTCAGATCCTATATTAAGTTTTTTTGCGGCCAACTCCTCTATCTTCCCCATTTTTCAGCTGTATAGTTCTGCAAGGGGTCACCAGATGTTTAATGCTCGCAAATTGAATACTTATAATTACGACGGCAATTGAACCGTGTAACCATCGATGCACAATATAAATATACAAGGAATATCAGCAACATTTGAACTGCGATATCTTCCGCGAAATGAAACACTTAATTGGTTGGATTGTCACAAAACAATGATTTCATTCTTCATAATATGAAATATTTATATAATAAAAATGCTTAGTCTAAAATCAATTTCAACATAACAAGAATTCAAGAATATGCAAAATGTACAAGTACATCGATCAAAAGTTAATTGCCTAGGTCAACGTTTGAAATCAAAACAGTTAAAGGTGAGTGGACATCAAATGCATCATCAGTGTGAATTACATTTATATAGGTCAATATCAAAAAGGTAACTGAACAAAAAAATGCAAGGTAAGCATGTGATATAATAACAATGTGATAATTGAATTGTAGGTAAGTGAACTTTATGATATGAAATTACGATACGAAAATTAAAAGTTATTGCAGGTCTGAACACCTTGCATTGCAGGAGTTTTCTGTCTTGATGAATGCTTTTCAAATGCAGATAGAAGAAAGGTATTATTAGAAGTTGAAAAAGTCCCCGTTGGCAGCACCAGCCGGAAAAGTAAATTTGGCTCGCCTACTACTAGACTTTTCACAGCAATTTTTGTGGTACCACATGGGTATTTATTACCATAAAAAAAAATCTGCCGGCGTTCGTATTTCGAGACCCTTTATATTGGCGGAAATATTTTTCTAATTGAATTGATCACATCACATCACATCACATATTGAAAATCGGCGGATAATCAATTGTTATAAACATATAAATACAGGTTTCACCCTTCTCATATTTGCTGTTTACACATTTCACAGTGGTTACCGCACAAAGGTGATGTTTTTTTTGCCTTAAATAACTCAAATACTTAGTTTCAAAAAATTTCCATAAAAGTTTAATCAGCACTTGCGTTGCCATTAGTATGTACATTTTCAATTCTTTTCTGAACCATCAGGGGCCATCATTTTGATTTTTTATTCAAAACGGCTGCTAAAAATATTAAGCTGCAAATTTTCGAATTTTTTTTATTTGTTTTCCGGTTAGCATAATTAAATTAACTTGTCTTAATAACTTATAATTTCAAGTTTTATCGAAATCTGTTGAGAGACTTGGCTGCTAGAGGGCTACAGAAATAAAAAAAATTTAAGTCACCCCCTGCATGGGGAGACCCCCCTTTAAAACCTTAAAATATTTTCTTGGACTGTAAATTTTAAGAGCCACCACTTTTGACCTACGTAAAAAATTTCCTCATTCTAGTTCAGGTGGTTTGCGAGAAAACTTGTTGTGACGCACGAATAAACGGACGGACGGACAGACAGACAAGTCGCGATTTTATAATTTTTTAGGGTATTGTTAAAAATATTTTACAATATCTTAAAAATGGTCTGCTTTATAAATGCTTCCAAGTTAAGTCATTTAAAACGTTTCCATGAAAAAAATTCATTTTTTCAGTTGCTACTAAAATGGCGAATTTTGATTGCCTTCCAACCTTTAGGGGGCCGCCATTTTGAATGCATGCATTTGATATTGGATTATTTTAAATCTTTGTGTACCAGGACCTCATCAATCAATGTGCTAAATCTTGTTCAAATCAGAGTTTCACTATAGACAGGGCAAAAGTATTTAATTTTTAGTGAAAAAGCAGCTAAAAATATTAGGTTTTAAATTTACGACTTTTTTTTCATTCGATTTAAGTAATTTGCATCATACAAGAACTTAGTACAGAGATCCATAATCTCAAGTTTCATCATAATTAAGCCGCCGCCATTTTAAAATTTCCACATGCATTATCACTAAAATGTCAAAGTCTCTAGACCTGATTGATTTCTATATTAAAAAGAAGTTACATATAAGTCCAATCAAAATTGCGACTTTTAAAAGCCTTTGAAGTTTTGAGCTTGAACTGGGTGCCATTTGGTTTTTTGCAACCTGACATCCAGGGTTTTTACATAGTTCTTTAGATACTTATAGTTTCTATCTAACTGCTGAACTTCGTGAACATTTCTTATAAGCTTTGGTCAAAACTACAACAACAAAATTTTGTACGTTCTTTGAACTTTGAGCGGCTGCCATTTTGTTTCAGTCGTACCTACTTTAGATTTTTTATTGTGAGATTCATTACATACATCAGTGAACCTTTGTACCAAATTTCATCCAAATCGGAGCTCACTTTGGCCAGAATAGAAATCACGATTTGTCGTCTAAAATTGCCGCCCTTTTGTTTTCGCCTGGCCGATATAGCTGGTTCACAAAATTAACCGAGATATTTACTTAATACACCATTGCTGAAAATTTGGTGAAAATTGGAGCAAAATTGCTACCTCTAGCGTGGTCACAAATTTCGTTATATCCCATTTATACATATACATATATATATATATATATATATATATATATATATATATATATATATATATATATATATATATATATATATATATATATATATATATAGTACTTTCCGCAAAAGGTAAATTTCTCTCGAGAAATTTACCTAAAAGCAGCTTCTCCGACTACAATGGTATTTATTTGCTGTATACGCGTTACAAGCATGACGTACTCCCTTCTTCAGTACTTAGAAGAAGGGAGTAAGTCGCTCTTGAAACGCGTATGCAGCAAATAAATACCATTTTAGTCGAAGAAGCTGCGTCATAGGGTATCGTGAAATCATTTTACAATACCCTACTAAAATCACGTCCTGTCTGTCCGTCTGTTCATTCGTCCGTCTGTCCATGTGTAATACCACTTTTTCTCGCAAACTACATAAGCTAGAAACATAAGATTTTGTAAGTAGGTGTAGAGTGATGCCCTCCTAAAAGTTTCATCACAAAAAAAAATTATAAGGTGTTCAAGGGTGGTCTCCCCATATAGG
Organism: Odontomyia ornata; assembly: GCA_963969285.1. Taxonomy (NCBI): domain Eukaryota; kingdom Metazoa; phylum Arthropoda; class Insecta; order Diptera; family Stratiomyidae; genus Odontomyia; species Odontomyia ornata. Next base: position 94,296,706 of record OZ017741.1, on the reverse strand, counting down.
GGAGTGGCCCCCAAAAAAAAGTTTCATCGCATGTAGGCACTATGGATATCAAATGAAAAATCTTGATGATAACTTTTCACAACAGGTCTTAAAATGACAAATTTTGTGTTGAGGAGTGCAGGAGAAAGGGAAATGTACGAAAATTTTGTGTCCCCCCCACACCTTTCACCCGAAAAATCTTTAAAAACATCATAGAGGTGAGACTTTGAGAGCACAAGGGCAACAAATACCTTAGAAGTGGAAATTCGATCAACTTTGTTTATAATAGTATATTTTATAAATTTTACGTTTTTGCCTATAAAATCAAAATGGGACCATTAAATTTTCCAAAAACTACCATTTAAATTTTTTAAAAGCAATAGTATGCGTTCTGTGAATTTCACAATAACCGACCAATAAACAGCTAAGTTAAAGTCGATTGAATAACTAACAATTACAACAACATTGACACGTGATACTAGGGAGATACATGTTTGCCACTATAAATATGTAGGAATTTTGATAAAAATTTTAGAAATGGTTTGTAATATTGATGTGTTATCATGACTTATCAAGTGACGGGGTCAAAACACTTGAAACAAAATGGCGGCGAATATAAAAATATAATAACCATAATAATTCTTCGAACTCAATTTATGGAATCTGTACATTAGTCAAGTTTTGATGTGCAGAATATATTGTTTGAGTTACTAATTGTTTTACAATACCCTTCTGGCAGGAGCACTCTCCTGCTACTTCAACTGGGAAATTTAAGGGTCCCATTTTGATTTTATAGGCAAAAACGTTAAATTTATAAAATGTAATATTATCAACAAAGTTGATCGAGTTTCGACTTCTAAGGCATTTATTGCCCTTGTAATCCTAAAGTCACACTTCTATGATATTTTCCAGATTTTTCGGGTCAAAGGTGGGGGGGAGGGGACGCAAAATTTTCGTACATTTCCCTTTTCCCTGCACCCCTCAACGCAAAATTTGTCATTTTAAGACCTGTTTTGAAAAGTTCTCATCAAGACCTTTCATTTGATACCCATATTGCCTACAATCGATGAAACTTTTTTTTCGGAGGCCACTCCCCTATATGGGGAGAGCCCCCTTGAACACCATATAAATTTTTTTTTGTGATGAAACTTTGAGGAGGGCATCACTCTACACCTACTTACAAAATCTGATGTTTCTAGCTTATGTAGTTTGCGAGAAAAAGCGTGTAACACACGGACGGACTGCTACGATACTACCATCGGTCCTACCTTTGTCATTTTTTTTAGTTCTTGTCAAAGCTCTTTCTTTCAGATTGAAATAAATTCTCTTGTTCTTTGAGCTCTCAAGTTGTGATATTCAATCCTTAGTATAGAACTTATAAAAGCTATAAGGCTCTGTTTGCTTTGTGGATCAATAGTTGGTTGATGGCCGTGTTTTGATTCAGATTTCTTTGAAAGTGCTCTTTGTATCGCTTTATAACTCAAGTCAAGAGTGGCTTTGACAAAACAATTTGCATACCCTAATTTTAGATCCATCCACCTCAAATTGAAATGCGGTGTTAAGAGCTCTAAATTCGTTTTGTGCTTGAGAATCGATATTTAGGTTAAATTTTTTGTGAGAGTCGTACTACGAATTCTCTCTGCCTTTCAAGATTTTTGAGCCTCCAAAGCTGTTGCCTTGAAATTTCTTCAATTTTGTCTTTTCATTTTAGCCAACAATTTTCATCGAGGTGGGGCCAATTTTTCTCTCCGGCATTTGCATCTTTGATTTTGACAAAAACTGGTAGGCTTTCCCAGAATCTCTCTCTTTTTACTCTTTTTGTCTGCTGTACTAGGCTTTTGGGCGTTAAATTCAGCAACCGTAGCATTTTGAGGATCAAGTTGTACATGTGCACTATCATCTTCAGTGTCTGATGAGGAACTAGATTTTGATGAATTCTTGCAGCTGCTACTGTTAGTGCTGGACGAAGATAATGATGAACTAGTGGGTACGACCTTAGATGATGTCTTACTCTTATGGATAATTCGGAAATTGGGATCTTCTTCCGAGTCATTGAAGTAACTTTCGTCACTTTTGATTGGCGAAATATAATAATTTGGTGTAGCAGTCTGCTGTTGTTTGTATGTGCTAGGGATTGATTTATCAACTAAGAATAAGGCAAAATTAGATGCGTCTCCATTGTTTGATGACAACTTGACGCCATATTCTGGCTGTGGCTTGTTTATTAATACCATCTGCTTCTGCATTGTTTGTTCAAACTCCTATTTTGAAAATCTAGCTCCTGGTTGCATATTTTCAGAATGAGCCTCTTTGTTCCTTTCCTTGACCACATATACGAAAAATCGTCAACGAGTCATACTAGTTTTGAAATGCAAATCTGAATTTCAATAACCATTCGGGTCCAAAACACATTGATTTAATAATCCATATATGAAACGTGTTTGATCTTATGAGTTTCAATGAAGTGAGAGGTAATGTGGCGTAGTTCATCTAAACAGCTTAAACTTAAAAATTGTTCAGCAAAAACCCAACAAGCTATGTAGTTGGTAGGTTTTACATAAATTGTATTAAAATGAAAAGGCATAAATCACTACCATTGAAAAACTTCTATTTCATTTGTTTTTAAAGAATATAAGGGTTTGAAAAAGGATTCAACAAAACAAAACAGAGTCAACCAGGAATTCAAAAATGTTTCAAGAACACGGTAATAGTTTTAAATAAAAACGAAAACTTTACTCACCTTATTATGAGGACTGGTTCAACTCAAAATGATGATTTAATTTACCCAGCACTACCCACAATATGGCGACAACTCGAAATAAATAAAAACAATTTCTTAAATAAAATGAACAACATGGAATCAACACAATATAAATTTAATTTGGTTTATAACGCGCACATGCGTTTTCTTTGGCATACTGGCTGAAACTAGCATGGGGATCTCCCTGTTTTGGAGGAGAGAAGCGGAGCTCGCACATTCGAAAAAATGGGCTTCCAGCGTCATATAGCGCTGAGTAGTGGAACTATTTTTGAATCTGTTTTACTAGTCACGAGGTAGTGAGTTAAGGAGTTCAATGATATCCATAACTAAAACATTGGGATTTTTTAACTACTTTTCTTTAGATCTAGGTGTGTGATATTTGAAGTCCACGTGGCGTAGTGACTAGAGCACTCGTCTCGCGGCAACGTACTGTTGCATGTACAAATAATTACATGTACAAATAATTCTGCGAGCTACTGTCGCAATTATTTTCATCATCATTAAGAACGTCAACAAATGAATTTGCTCGAACCCGCGAGTAAATTCAACAAGCATAATCAACATCTGCAAGCGACGTCACTCCATTCATGAATTTGCTCGAACCTACCAGGTACCTCTCGGTAGAACGTTCGCCAATATGCGAGAAATGGGTGAATACTTAGAGACCCTATATAAAGGCGAGCTGAATGAATGGGGGGATCTTTTCATTCGACCGCGATAAGAACTGCGAAAGTGTGTTTCGTAATAGTGAAGTAATTTAGAAGACAATTGCGATAATAAATTTATGGACAAGTGTTAAATTTAATTTTAATAGTGAAAATTAAAATTAGTGAAAGTGTTAACTGATTATTGTGCATTTTAAATAAACTCTTTTAACTTAAATTAAAAGACGTTGCGTTTTCACTTTTCCGGAACGTTAAAATTATAGGCCGCGAACCAATAACACGCGACAATGGTGTCGGAAGTGGGATAGAAAAATTTTGGAAGTGAAAACGTTTAAACAACTTTAAAGTGCAAGTTAACGTGGAAAAATAGCCGAAACAATAAAAAATGCCAGGAAATTTAAATCTAAAAATTAATCCATTGAGCATATCGGAGCTCAAAGAGGAGTTGGAACAGCGAAACCTGGCTACGCAAGGTACAAAGGCCACACTGATTGCACGCTTGCGTGACGCGATCGAGTCGGAAGGCGTGAATCTGGATTCGGGTGAGTTCTCAGATGCGGAAAAAGGCGCAGAAGGTGGAGAAGTAGAAACACCAAAATCGAAGGAACCAGAAAATGCGCTGATGCAAATGTTGATGCTGATGCAGCAAGAGCAGCGACAACAGTCATCCAGTTTAGCTGCGAAGCTATGCGAACAATCAGCGAAGCTGGACCAACCAGCAATCGAAATCAAAGCAGACATCACACAGAAGCTGGAGAAACAGTCAACCGCAATAAAAGCGGAGCTCGGTAGTCTCAACAAGCAAATTAAAGGCGTCGAGGAAAAGGTTTACCAGGTCGAGGAAAAGGTCAGCCAGGTCGAGGAGAGAATCAACAATGAGATGGAAAACATGAAAAAGGAATTGGAAGCAGCAAAGGCAGTAGTAACCGCCCCACCAGCCCCAATTATAACCGCAGCGCAAAGCTCATCTAGAAATGTGCAAGCACCAATATTCGATGGGCAAACGGTCTGGACTATTTACAAAACCCAGTTCGAAGCAGCCGCTCGCATAAATCACTGGAATGAGCAGGAACGAGCAACTGCATTGATTCTCGCTCTAAGAGGCCCAGCTGCCGAGCTGTTGCAGACGATCCCCGTTGAATTGCACTCAAACCCGAATGCTATAATGAATGCGCTCGACATGCGTTATGGAGACGATCATCTAAAGCAGATTTATCGGTCACAGCTAAGGCATCGGGTGCAGAAGTCTGGTGAGACCCTACAGCAGTTAGCCCAAGTCATTGAGCGACTAGCACTTTTGGCTTACCCAGCCTACGACCCACAACATCGAGATGATGCAGCGACAGAGGCATTCATCAGCGCACTAAAGGACCCGGAATTGCAACAAGCCGTGCGTTTAGCTCAAAAGCAAACGGTTAAGGACGCATTGGTTTATAGTCTGAACTATGAGGCAGCGAAAAATGCGACTCGTACCACTGCCCGGGTCCGTGAAGTGGCGGCAGACGAGTGCAGGTGTAAGCGCGTGGAAATTGAGCGAGACCCGCATGTAAATGGTGCGCCTAGATGCTGGGATTGCGGAGAGAAAGGGCACCTGCAAAGAGACTGTAAGAAGCGAAGAAAATGGAGCTATTGTCCAGGATGGTGGAGATTCAGACCGTGTCAGGAGCCTAGAATGGAGGACCATCAAACTGCAAGAGCCAAATTTGTGGGGCAGAGGTTGGCTAGGAGGATCGACGTCCCCAGCACCACCATCACCGTGTCAAGACTGCATCGTGGAGAAGCGGACTTATGCCTTCCGGGTCAAGTTGACGGAGAACACTGCACCATAACAATCGACACTGGTGCAACCCGATCGATTATCCGACCAGACCTAGTTAGACAGCAACAACTTCACAAGGGCAGAATTTTCTCACTACGGACAGCTACGGGAGAAACTGCACCTGTTCATGGAGAGGTCAACCTCCGGATACAGTTGGGAGACCTTGTGTTCCGACACAATTTTCTGGTTGCGAATATTATGGATGACTGCATTCTCGGGATGGATTTTCTGCGACCACATGGAATCACGTTGGATTTGGGTAAACGAGTATTGAAATGGCAGAATGTCGAAGTACTGATGGAGGATCCCAGCGTCCAAATTTCCAAGATGAATGTAGTGGTATGTACTGACACTGATGTACCGAATTCTTCCGAAAGCATTGTATGGGCCAAGCTTGATGGTGATTCAGGAGACCACCGATCTTATCTGATAGAGCCAACGAAGACGTCCGCATTGCGCAGTTTGATTGTAGGACGTAGCCTTGTAAGATCTTTAAGGAACGGATATGTGCCGGTTAGAGTCCTTAACACCGCAGACTCAACCACGAGCATCAAAGCGGGAGAAGTCATCGGCAGCTGCCAGCCTGTTTCCACCATCACCTCTTTGGAAGCTACTCACAACCATCATTGGAAAAGGAGGCAAGACACAGACAAAGCCCGGGAATCCACGTCTGAAATATTGAAGCAAGTCAAATTGCCGGTGCAGCTATTCAAGCGAGCCTCTGATCTGGTCACCAAGTACAGTGACATCTTCTCAACAAGCCCGGATGACCAAGGCCGAACGAGTATGGTCACTCACGTCATAGATACACCGGGAGCCAAGCCGATTCGACAAGCACCGAGACGTCTCCCTATAGCCAAACAAGGAGAAGTGAGCGCGCTGATCTCGGACATGGAAAAACAAGGCGTTATTGAACCTTCTGTCAGTCCATGGGCCGCGCCTGTAGTTCTAGTCAAGAAAAAGGATGGTAGCACTCGCTTTTGTGTCGACTATAGGCAGCTTAACGACGTCACTAAGAAAGATAGTTACCCACTCCCACGCATCGATGACATCATGGACACTTTAGCCGACGCAAAATGGTTTTCTACACTCGATCTCAAGAGTGGCTACTGGCAGGTAGAAATTGACAAGAAGGACCGAGAGAAGACCGCATTTTCAGTTGGGACCGGATTGTGGCAATTTGTTGTGATGCCGTTTGGGCTTTGCAATGCTCCAGCCACTTTCGAACGCTTGATGGAATATGTGCTACGTGGTCTAACCTGGAAAACCTGCTTGGTATACCTAGATGACATCATCGTCATCGGTAGAACGTTCGAAGAGCATGTGCGGAACTTAGAAGAGGTTTTCTCCCGATTACGACTGGCAAATTTGAAACTTAGTCCCGAGAAGTGTACTCTTTTCGCAGATGAAGTAAAATACCTGGGACACGTCGTATCAGCAGAAGGGGTCAAAACAGACCCTGAGAAAATTGAAGCCGTGAAAAGCTGGCCAACACCAAACAACAAGCGCCAACTACGAAGTTTTCTGGGTCTGGCGACCTACTATCGAAGATTCGTCAAAGACTTTGCCAAAATAGCTAAGTGTCTCCATCAGCTAACCGAGAAAAATCGTCCGTATGTCTGGAATGAACAATGCCAGACAGCCTTTGAGACCCTGAAGGAAAAGCTGTGTGAATCACCCGTGCTGGCGTATCCGAAACCCGGAAAAATGTTTGTAGTTGACACCGATGCAAGCAACGGCGGTATTGGAGCTGTACTCTCCCAGCAGATCAATGGCGAAGAAAGAATCCTCTCTTATTACAGTCGAGTTCTCTCAAAAAGTGAGAGGAATTACTGCGTGACCAGGAAGGAGCTATTGGCTATAATAGAGGCCACCAAGCAGTTCCACAAGTATCTATATGGCAAGAAATTTGTTCTTCGCACAGACCATGCATCACTGAGATGGTTGCTCAACTTCAAAAACCCCGAGGGACAAGTTGCGAGATGGATCGAAAGATTGCAGTCATACGACTACGAAATTGTTCATCGGAAGGGCGGAGTTCATGGAAATGCTGACGCCCTATCCCGCCGTCCATGTCCAGCTAACTGCAAGCATTGCCGACGGATTGAGGAAAAGGAACCGCTCGTTGATCTGCGATTGATAACGGCGGAATTCGATGAAGGTTGGTCATCGGAGGAGAATCGAAACGCCCAGTTAGCCGATGACGAAATCGGACCATTGCTCGTATGGAAGGAGACGACTGGGCGACCCGAGTGGAAAGACGTTTCAATGCATGGCGCAACCCTGAAAAGCTATTGGGCACAATGGAACTCCCTTCAGGTGGAGGGTGGCGTACTCAAGCGGAAATGGGAAACGCCGGATGGTAGCTCCTATAGGATGCAAATTATACTTCCCAAAAGCCGAATCCACGATGTGGTTAAGGAAATGCATGAAGGATCCTCGGGAGGCCACCTTGGTGTTAACAAGACCTTAACGAAATTGCGGGAAAGGTTCTACTGGCTCCACGCTCGAGAAGACGTAGAGGACTGGTGCCGCAGATGCACAATTTGCGCTTCCGTCAAAGGCCCAAAGCGACGACTGAGAGGACAAATGCAAACCTATAACGTAGGCGTGCCATTCGAAAGGATTGCTGTTGACATCGCAGGACCCTTTCCTGAATCCGATTGGGGAAATCGATATACGCTGGTTGTAGCCGATTATTTCAGCAAGTGGCCCGAGGTCTACCCCATTCCCAACCAGGAAGCAACTACCGTAGCTGAACAGCTAGTGTTAAATTGGGTCAGTAGGTACGGCGTACCTTGCGAATTACATTCGGATCAAGGCCGAAACTTTGAATCACTAGTTTTTGGCGAAATGCGCGAGCTGCTCGGAATACGGAAAACGAGGACAACACCGCTGCATCCCCAATCCGATGGAATGGTCGAACGTTTCAACGGCACGCTCAATAAACACCTTGCCAAGATGGTTGACGAGAACCAAAGGGACTGGGACCGACATATCCCACTATTTTTGATGGCGTACAGAGCTGCCGAACATGCATCGACGGGCCAAGCCCCAGCCAAAGTCATTTTTGGAAAGACTATTCGTCTGCCAGCTGATATAAAGTTTGGAACACCCCCCGAGAAACCCCAAACGATCTCGGAGTACGCAAGTGATCTAAGACAACGGTTGAACCAGATACATCGGACAGTGCGAAAACACCTCGAATCGGCTACTGACCGCATGAAGACCAGGTATGATCTAAAGGCTAATTCTACTGGCTTCCAGCAGGATGACTTGGTGTGGCTATATAACCCGCAACGGCGAAAGGGTAGGTCTCCAAAGTTGCAACATAACTGGGAGGGACCATACCGAGTCACAAAGCGAATCAACGACGTCGTATATCGCATACAGGAACACCGTAAACCGAGAGCCAAAATGAAAATCGTGCATCTAGACCGTCTGGCCCCATATTATATCCAGGGAGAATTGACTACAACTGGCGACACATCTTTTCGGGGCGAAAAGAACTGAGGTGGGGGCAGTGTTGCATGTACAAATAATTACATGTACAAATAATTCTGCGAGCTACTGTCGCAATTATTTTCATCATCATTAAGAACGTCAACAAATGAATTTGCTCGAACCCGCGAGTAAATTCAACAAGCATAATCAACATCTGCAAGCGACGTCACTCCATTCATGAATTTGCTCGAACCTACCAGGTACCTCTCGGTAGAACGTTCGCCAATATGCGAGAAATGGGTGAATACTTAGAGACCCTATATAAAGGCGAGCTGAATGAATGGGGGGATCTTTTCATTCGACCGCGATAAGAACTGCGAAAGTGTGTTTCGTAATAGTGAAGTAATTTAGAAGACAATTGCGATAATAAATTTATGGACAAGTGTTAAATTTAATTTTAATAGTGAAAATTAAAATTAGTGAAAGTGTTAACTGATTATTGTGCATTTTAAATAAACTCTTTTAACTTAAATTAAAAGACGTTGCGTTTTCACTTTCCCGGAACGTTAAAATTATAGGCCGCGAACCAATAACACGCGACAGTACTATAAGCCCGTTCAGTTACTCGTATGATACTTGCTCGTTTAGAATTAGGATGTCCCGCAGTTGGGTGGAGGGACACACGACCAAGGCATGATACTGACCATATCACCTTGTGGAGTGTTGGCTCATTCGATCATGATAATAAGATACTCGAATTATCTCTAAGCAGAGGCCCAAAATATATAATTTTCACATTATGTATGCTAAAGTCAAATATTTGTGTGACTCGTTTTTTCTTTCATTTATGATATGAATTATAATTTTCTATTTATATATATATATATATATATATATATATATATATATATATATATATATATATATATATATATATATATATATATATATATATATATATATATATATATATATATATATATATAGGCCGAACGTAACGCATTACATGCCTAAACAGTTCCTAATTTAAGTAGTGCTTGCCTATATAGTTCATAATTAAGGCAGCGATGCGGATTGCATAAAAACTTCCTAATTTAGGTGGTGATAGAGTTTGCCTAAACAGTTCCTAATCACAAGCATTTTTACCATTCTCTTCACTTCGCAAAATACTTGCATAGTTTTCATATTTTTCAAGAAAACCTACATCCGCAATAAATCTATACGATGTGTGACAGTTAAGTAAGTAAGACTAATTTTATTGCCGCGCTTGTGGTAAGCCTGCAACCTTGAAATTCCCTTCCCCGGCATCCTTCCCCTCTCTATTGACATATTTACTATTGCTCTAGCTTGTTTAGTTCGCCTGCTGTGTTGTGTTGAGTAGACGAGTGTTGGTGGTGTTCGTCACGAAAATGGAGAAACGAAATCAAGAGCAACGCGTCGCGATAAAATTTTGCGTCAAATTGGGCGAAACAGCTTCGGAAACGTACGCTAAAATTGTAAAAGTGCATTGTGATAGCGCTCGTAGTCAAGAGTTTAAGGAGGGGCGTGAAAGCGTGGAGCGGGAGACCAGTTGAGGTGCGGACTGACTCAAATACGCAGCGTGTGCGCGCCCTAATCCGTGAAGATCGGTGTTTAACAGTTCGAATGTCGGCCTCGGAACTGGGTATGAACCGTGAAACAGTCAAACAAATTTTAACCGACGATTTTGGGTTAAAAGTTGTGCGTGAAGATGGTTTCAAAGATTCTTTCTGAGGAGCAAAAGCAGCATCAAATGACTGTCGGAGAAGACTATTTGCAACAAGTGGAAAACGATCCAACGCTGCTACTAACTTTTATTTGCTTCCTAGAATAAAATTGGTGGTCAAAGGAACCCGTTTTGAGACAATTGCGGACATCCAGGCAGCCGTGACGAGGGTACTTGCGGACATCTCAGTCAAAGCGTTCCAGAAATGCTACGAAGCATGGAAAACGCGCTGGAATCGTTATGTAGCTGCGCAAGGGGACTACTTTGAAGAGGATGGCAGGGTTGCAAAATAATTTTTAAATATACGGTTTTCATGGAATTAGTCTCATTACTTAATTGTCACACCTCGTATACCCGTATATAACCTCAATAAAATGGCTCTGGTGTAAATCATATGCAGTGAAATATTTTGAATGAATTTAGGCATGACCCATCTAGCCCGCACTAGGCACGCCGCATAAGGGCCCGATTAGGCTTGCCTCACTTGGGAAAAAGTGGTCAACTCCTCATCATATCCCAACGTAAAACTATTTAAAGCTATGCATTCTCATCTTCTACGTATAATTGTAATTTATTACCAAAACATTTTTTGTTCCGATTTGACACCAAAAAAAATGTTCTGTCTAGGAACTGTATAGGCAAGCCGCATCACTGCCTAAATTGGGAACTGTTTAGGTAAGCCCCATCACCACTGAAATTAGAAATTTTTAGGCAAGCCCCTTCACAACTTAAATTGAAATCTTTCATGAAGTGTAGAAAATTGTAAATGTTCGTTATTTATAAAACGCTTCGTTATTTATAGTACACTTAAAAAATGTATGCTTAGAAACAGTTTAGGTAAGCGTCATCACTGCCTGAAATAGAAGCTATTTAGTCAAGCTCTTCACAGCCTGAATTGAAACTTTATTTGTCAAGTCAAGAAAATAGTTGCCTTTTTGACGAATGCAAGTAAAACTATAGTTTTTGACGGAAGTTTGTAAAACCTTCGTTTTGGACAAATGTTCGTGAAACTATCGTTTTGACGAATTTTTGTAAAGCTATTGGTTTTGACGAATATTCGTAAAACTATTGTTTTTGATGTAAGACTACCGTTTTTGACGAATATTCGTAAAACTATCGTTTTTGACGAATGTTCGAAAAACTATCGTTTCTGACGAGTTTTCGTAAAACTATCGATTTTGATGAATGTTCGTGAAACTTTCGTTTTTAACGCATGTTCATAAAATGCTAAGCTCTTATCAAGAAATTTCAGTTTCGTGTTTGTTTTTCTGTTTAGAAATTGTTTCCCATTAGGCCCTGATTCGGAAAGCCCCAACAGCGCCTAAAGACATTGTGTTTAAGAATTAACCGACTAATGCTTTATCTTTGGTATTAGGGCCTAAAGCGGGTTTCCTAAACATATCCTAAACTGAATAAGTTTAGGCATGCCTAATTAGGCCCGCATTAGGCATATCTAACTTAGGTATGCCTCATTAGGGCCGCATTAGGTCCACATTTGGCATGCCTAAACCGATAAAAAATGAAAAATCGCAAATGTCACTTTAAATTGCAAAATTTTCATTTGATTATTTTGGTCGTCCTCGATGTTACACTAAAATGCGAAATTTCCGAAATCGCTTATGTTGGGCATGGCTGATTAGGCCTGCACTAGGCATGTATAACTTAGTCATGCCCCATCAGGCTCGCATTACGCATGCCTGATTTAGGCAATCTAGTGGGCTTAATTTAGGCCAATCTCACTGTTTCCGCATTAAGCCCTAATGCCCGTTCAGGCATGCCTAAACTGATTTCTACTGGGGTTCATAGCTCCATTTGCCAAGTGATTGAAGTGTATTTTTTATAAGATTATCTAAATAAAGCTTCTCTGTATCATCGATGAGAAATTGTTCTGCCTATCCCACCTCTGATATGCAAAAAATATGTAGTGCGTCTCATGTTCCTATTTTGTGTTTAAGTTTTAGTCAAAAGATCATGGCTTACCAATTGTGTGCTGGTAAGATAGTTTCTGTCATTTCTTCATATAAGCTACGACCTTTGATCGAGAATGCACAACCCATCTCTCCATTGTAATTATTGACGAAGTTCACGGTTTCCACGCGGAATTATAGATTTGAAAAAAACCGGGGGTCATGTACAAAGTAGTAAGCACTGCTGCCGTAAGGCTACTGCGTTACAGCAACTTTGAATAGAAGAAAACTGATCCTGTTGTTTAATTTTCGCTGAGCTGGAGGTCTCAGCGGTTGTAAGACAGCGAAAGCTGCAATGAGTGGGCCACGTGAATCATATAAACCAGCAATGGATACGTAAAAAGGCATTCATTCAGAGAATTGAAGGCGGAGAACTGTCAGAGCACCGAGGAAATGCTAGTCTATCTCAGTTGACGAAAACAGTTAATCGCTGCTCGTATTTCAAAAATAGAGGGCGCGGTCAATAGACCGACAAAGTTGGAGGCACTTTTTGCAGAACGTGAAGGTCAGAGAGGGGCTATATTGCAACAAAGAGAAGTCGATCCTGTCGTTTAGACTTCTAAGGTCAGATTGGGGGGCAATCGACATGTGGAGAAGAAAAGCACGAAAAAATTTTCTCGATAGTTCTGCGGCCCGCAAATTACAACAAAATTCTTTCTCCTGATATTACCACCAATGGTAACCGTCTTCTTCACTTGGACAAGAGCCATCGCATTTAAAACCGTATCTTCATGCATAACGCCAAACTGCCCCCCCCCCCCCTTTTTTCAATCAAAATCTCATCCTATACCTACTTGGATGAAACGTTTAATCATTCAAGAGTACTTGAAGTAGCCTCAAAAGAATAAATGGGAATGTCAAAGAGAAATATTCCAAAAACCATAAAAATACTAAATACAAGTCAATCTACTAGCAAGAAGGCATACAAAAAATTTGCGAACTCCATAGTTTCATCTTTCTGCAGTCTAAATTCAATGTCAACTATATTTAGATAGTCTTGAAATAGAACAGAATAATTTGTTGAGGTTTTTGTTACAGCTTCCCAACAACACTTGTGGATACGCCCACACATATGAATCGCGATGTATCCAGTATATAATTAGAATTTCTTTTTTACGTAAGGCGAAATAACTGTAAACATTTGTGAGTTGTTTTGAAATATAACAAATTGAAGAATGACTTTAGATTTTTCATTTTTTCATAAATTTTTTATTTTGAAATGTCTGTAGTTAAACATTTAGTGAGCAGCCTTCTTCTTCTTCCAGAGATCATAACCGAGAGCATCACCAGCGTATGCGTTTCCTAAGATAGCTCCTGTTCCGTAAGCACCGAAGGCTGGGGCAGCAGCGTAGGTCTTGATAGCTGGGGCAGCATATGCGCTGATAGCTGGAGCAGCATAGGTTGATATGGCTGGGGCAGCAGCGTAGGTGGAGATGGCTGGAGCAGCAACAACGTTCTTAACAATTGGAGCAGCGTATGAGGTCAAAGCTGGGGCAGCATATGAGGCGACAGCTGGAGCAACATTAACGAAGCTCTTGACAACTGGGGCGATTGGGGTGGCAGCAACAACTGGAGCGTTGTATGCGGAGATGGCTGGGGCAGCGAATCCTGCATTGTAACCATATCCAGCATACCCAGTGTTCAATGGGGCAATATAGCCAGCTGAGGCAGCGCCGATAAGAGCAAGAGCCAATACGATGAATTTCTGTAATCAAAGAGTAAGTTGTGCAGAACTAAACTGACAAGTCATGCTACAAACCGTACCATTTTGGTTGTTGTTGCGATTGAATCTCTGAAAGAAGAATCCTAACTGAAGATCTACTCATAAAACTCCTGTATTTATACTGCTAAGTTCATTTAGCCTGAACACGATTAGGTCCGGCAAGCATGCTAATCGTGATTCCTCTTTTTATTTTTTGAGAAATCATTTCATCAAAAAAAATGAACCTAATTTCGTTCACAATACTACCCGCATCTATATTGATATTTTTTTTTTGAAAAAGTACTAATTCGTTGCCCCGATCAACAAACTCGTAAGATTAGCACAGTTTAGATACATTTGCATATGTGATTAATATTCTATTCCAGATTTTTATTACTCACTCCTAGAAAACCTGAAACTCATTGAATGCATAGACTTGCGAAGTTCAAGAAATAAGATCAAAAGTTGTTTGCAGATACATATGTTACATACATATATCGCCATGCGGTTTGAATCTAAGTTTTTGAAGTCTAGGAAAATGCAAAATACATGTAATGAAAAACTGAAAAGAAAATAAACCAATCAAGCAATGGTGATATTAAATTCAACAGACTCAAAAGTTTTTTCCATGTAGAAAATTTTCTATATAAGAAAATATCGTTTTTACGGTGATGCACATATGATTTGAAGGTAGTAGAAGTAGTTTCGCGGCGACTAGAAATAAATGCTTAAGAAGATGAATCAGCAAATAAAATGGGTGCCTTTCCTGTTTCGTGCCTGCAAATTAATCAGTCATTTTTAAGTGCGGTGAATGAAATGGTCAATTAGTTAATGGAAATCAAAATTACTTGAAAATTAGCAGATATTTGGCGAGTTTTCCTTTGCCAACGTATTTAAAATATTTTTTTCCTAGACTAAATATATTTCCGTTACCATTATCATCTTCAACATATTGGACCAATTTTTCATCTCACTCTTTTTGAGGTATTTTTATGTATTGTGACATAAAACTAATATTCAAATTGCCTTTTTGCATTAGTTGCTTGTGTTGTTTAATTTTTTAAGATACTTTCAATTGCTTCTTTGAGAATAAAATTCTTATTATTTCTGCTTAAAGGTTAAATAAGATAAGTTAGATGGAGATCAATCACACGAAAAGGGTTTTATAAAAACTTAGAATATCGAATAATGTCCTCCAAAAAATATATTTTTTGATCATAGAGTGTATCAATTTCTCTAATTGAAATGAATTGTTGGAATATGTAAGAAAAAATTGTTTCAGGCAATAATTTATAAGTCTTAGAAACCAGACAAAAAATATAGTGCTTAGAGCCAAATCCTACAAAGCTGGAAATTTTTTCACCCCTTAGGGGCGTTTTAAATAAGTTGAGTTCAACATAGACGTACAATAAATTTCAGTTGACTTTATGCATATATCATATATTTACAGTAGGTATAGACGTTGATACACGAGCTTATTTTACTTCAGCTACTAAAATTATTACTGTACCCACAGGTATTAAAATCTTTAGATGATTAGCTACTCTTCATGGAACTCAACTAAATTATTGACCCAATGTTATTTGAGCTTTAGAACTTGTATTTTTATTTACTTTACGAGGATTAACGGGAGTTGTATTAGCCTATTCATCAACTGATATTATTTTAACATGATGCAACTATGTTTCAGCACATTTTCATGATGTTTTGTCAATAGGAGCAGTGTTTGCAATTATAGGAGGATTTTTACATTGATACTCCCTATTTACAGGACTCACACTTAATCCTAAATGACTACCAGGTCAACTTTGAATTATATTTATTGCTGTAAACTTAACATTTTTCTCCCGAAATTCCTTAGGATCGACCGGGATACCACGATAATACTCAGATTATCCAGATGCATATACTTTACTGCTTTACTTTGGTGTCTCAGCCAAATTAGCCCATCTTACCAAAATTAAAAGCACCTTGACAACCTCCTAACTCTACATCAAAGACGCCTTTGACACACAGATTGGACTATAACAGGGAGATGGGCTAGTCACGTTGCTATTCAATTTAGCTCTGAAATATATCATCAGAAAGTTACCGGCCGATACGAGCGGTACGCTACTATAGAAGTCAAGCCAAGTGGTAGCATATGCGGATGATGTTAACAACCGCAAAATATCTTTTTCTGCAACTCGACAGCAAAGTAAAACCAGAAGGGCTACAAATCAATGAGAATAAAACAAAGCTCATGATGCAGTCGAGAAAGAATGCCCAAAATATCACACTGGCGAATACAATATCGAAAATTTAGACGAATACAATATCTAATATTTCGTCCATTTCATTAGCGGCTCTCGTTATTTTGGCCCCTAAATATACGAATTAAGGCGCCAAAATAACGAGAACCGCTTATGAAAGAGACGAAAATCGCCGAAGAAGAGAGCTCGGAAATAAAAGCTTTTACTCAGTTTTGACGATCATGGACTGGCTGCATAAACAGGAAAACAAAGCTCCAAGCCTACAAATCTCTGATATGACCTGTGTTATGTTATGGGTGTGAAACATGCACCCTATCCCGAAAATTCGCAAACATATTGAGCGCCTTCGAGCGACAGGTTCTGGGGTAGATAATTGGAGCGAAACCAGATGGGGACCAACGGCGAATTCGATACAATCATGAATGTACGAAATTTTTGTCAAGCCGGTGGTCTCAACGATTGTGAAACTGCAGAAGCTGCACTGGGCTGGAACTTAAATTGTATGGACGAACAATGGAATCTCAAAAATGTAATCGTTGCGAGAACTAAATTGCGGAGATTAGTGAGGAAATAGAGGAAATGCTCGTCTGACTCGGTCAATGAAGATAGTTTATCGTTGTTCGGTTTTTGAAATTGGAGGATGCGGTCAATGAGCTGAGACAAACTATGATGCTTGTTGCAGTAAGCGAAGACCTAAAAGAAGCTGTAGCGCTGCAAAGAAAGAAGAAATAAGTTTTATGTGATTTTTGACAGTTGCCGAAGTTTAAATTTGCAAATTTTGGCACTTTTTTAGCTTTTTTTGCTTTCAGCTCCCAAACAAAGTATTCTACAAAAATCTTACTTGATTCTTTCATGTGAAACATTAATTTCTACGTCAAGTAGCACCCTGAATGTGTAGAAGTTTCAAAATTGATGAGATTGTCCGTGCAGGACTGCAGCGGTATCATGCTCCTTCAGCAAGTCAAGGATTGATGCTCAAATAGAAATGGCCGAGTTTAAGGACATGTGCGTGTTACGGGGTGGGTTTATTTCCACCACAAATTATTTTGCATACACGAAATTAGAGGTCTGCCATACCTGTAAGAAAAAGAGAAGAGAAACAAGTTGGGTAGACAGACCTACGCTCTTGTCAGAAGGGTTTTGTATCCAACCTCTCAAAAATGTAGTCACCAGCAATGAATAAAGTCCAGAAATATGTCAAAGAGATGTGCACGTTTAGAAAAAAAATCCAATGTTCTTCTATTTTCAACGGTCGCCATCTTGTTGCAAGCCAACAAAAATCCCTCAAATCATTAATTCCTAAAAATATTAATGTTATTGACCTTATTTGAAAATTTCAGGAAGAATACTCGTAAATCAAAAATGCAGTGACTGATTCGATAGAAAGTCCAGAAAATACCAAAATCATGTGTTATTGTTGTTGTGATTGGATTAATTTCAAATGCCTATAACTTCCGTGTCTATCATCCGATTCTCATCAAACATACAAAGTTTAAGGACCTTATGTAGGACTACTGAACTATCAAATTTCGTTCAGTTTAAGGGTACTTATACGATTTTATTGGAGGAAATGTGAAATTCGATTATCATGCTATTATTAACAAAGCTAAGCGAAGGGTACCTATACGATTTTATTAGGGAAAATGTGAAATTTAAACATCATACTATTATTAACAAAGTTGAGCGAATTTTGACTTCTGAGGTATTTGTTGTTGTTGTACTCATAAACACCTACCTTCATAATTTTTTTCATACTTTTCGGAACACAGGTGTCCACTCGCGAGGAGAGGGGGGACACAAATTTTTCGTGTATTTCCCCTCCCTGTGCGCCCTTGAAGCAAAAAGTGTCAAATTAAGACCTGTTTTGAAATGTTCTCATCAATATCTTTCATTTGATACCCATATTTTCTTCGGTGGCCACTCTCCTGTATAGGGGGACCCCCCTAAAATACCTTATGAAATTTTTTCGTATCTGAACTTTGAACAGAGCATCACTTTACACCCGCACACAAAATTTGATGTTTCCAGCTTTGGTAGTTAGCGAGGAAAAGTGCTGTGACACACGGACGGGCGGACGGATGGACAGACGGACAGACACGACGCGATTTTAGTAGGGTTTTGTAAAATTATTTTACGAACCCCTAAAAAGAAAAGGCCAAGGACAGAGTCAGAGGTTGTAATTGGTTTTCTTACCAACTCTATTTTTTCCCCTGTGCGTAATTAGACAAGCGACCTCGTGTTTGATGAGGAAAACTGCGTCCCGTAATAAAAGATGGGGCATCTTATATAGGTTAGTTCTTCTTTGTGCCCCTTGCAACCGGATATAAGGTCGCAATGGCATGAGTTCACATGTAAAGGCTCTCTACCCGAGCGAGAGCCTCTAGAATATTAAGAGAACCACAGCCCGATGGCTGGGTAAAAGAAGGTACTTCACCAACGTTGCGGGCCCGTACCTGTTATGCCTCGAGTGACCAAAAGTAGAAGACCGAGAGTTTTCTATTTATTAATTCATGGCTTTATCTTTATTTATTTATTTTTGTAACATGAGGATATGGCACATATTTTCTTTTTCTATATTTCACTTGATTTTTTTACTAAATATATTCTAATACATATTTTTATGTATACTTTTGAATCGAATCTAAAATATTCAATTTATTCTTCTTCTTCGTAGCACTACAGCCCTCCCGGGCCTTCGATTCCTGCGAACAGCACCTCCAACTGTCTTGGTCCACTTACCACGTCCTCTAATTTCGAGACCCAAGCAGCGATGAACTGTATTCGTCGACCGAGTCAGACTAGCGTTTCCTCAGTTTCCCCACTGGTCTCCGGCCTTCAGTTTTCCCAATGAATATTTTTAAGGGTTTTGTAAAATAATTTTACAAAACCCTTCTAAAATCGCGTCCTGTCTGTCCGTCTATCTGTCCGTCCGTCCGTCCGTGTGTCACAGCAGTTTTTCTCGGAAACTATTTAAGCTAGAAGCATCAAATTTTGTATGTAGGTGTAAAGTGGTGCTCTCTTCAAAGTTCAACTACTAAAAATTTTATAAGGTATTTAAGGGGGGTCTCCCCATATAGGGGAGTGACCCCCCGAAAAAAAATTTCATTGAAGGTAGCCGATATGGGTATCAAATGAAAGGTTTTGATAAGAACTTAACAAAACAGGTCTTAGTTTGGCAAAATTTGCTTCGAGGGGCGCACAGGGAGGGGAAATACACGAAAAATTTGTGTCCCCCCCCCCTCGCGATTGGACACCTGTGATCCGAAAAATCTGAAAAAATCAAGAATGTAGGCCTTGATAAGTACAATAACAACAAATACGTGAGAAGTCGCAATTCACTCAACTTTGTTAGTAATAGTATGATTTATCGATTTTATGTTTCCTTGAATAAAATCTTAAGGGTACCCTTAAATTCAATGAAATTCAGTACACAGATGACTATTTATAAGATTAATCTACTCATACTCATAAAGATTGAATCATATTTAGCAAAGTTAGAGCGGTTTGAATTTTCGTGTATTACTATGGAACAATATGCGCTGCATTTATTACTATGGCAACATATGGCTATGGAACAACATGCGCTTTTTACCGACTCAGACACTACAATTTTGCTAGGATTTGCATGAAAATTTCAGGAATGATAGGTGTCATGAATATCTTTGAGAATCGGTTTAGCTAGTGGTACCAGTAATCGTAAAACAAAATAGTGGCTGTTTTAAATGCGAAGATTGAATAATTTTGAGTTATTTTTTCCCAACTTCAACGTTTAAGGTGCATGCTTTGAACACTTGATTAAATTTAATGAATGACTGAAGATGAGTACCTGCAATTAATACCCATAAGTGAAACAAGTCAAGGAGGCGGGAGAGAGCTCCTAGCAAAAGGGCTTTGTAACAACTCTAGGATTCGAAAAAAATGGCCATTGATCGATGATAACAGTACAGGAGAGTGCCCCGTGAAAAAAAATTCATCAAACGTAGCCGATATGAGTATGAAATGAAAGTTTTCGTAGGAGCTTTTCAAAACAGTTCTTAAACTGTCAGTTATTGCTTCAGTGGGGGCACAGGGGGGAAATACATAAAAAATGTGTTTCCTCCCTCGCGAATGGACATCTGAAATAATTATCAAGGGAGATATTTATGAGTATAACAATAACAAAACCTCAGAAGTCGAAATTCGTTCAACTTTGTTAATAATAGTATGATCTTCGAATTTCATATTTTCTCCAATAAAATCGTCATTGTGACTGCATTTTGTAAATTGAATAAAAAACCCTTCTGACATGAGTGTAGGTCTGTTTACCCAACTTGTTTGGGTATCCGTTGTTCGTCCATACTTTTCATGTGGCCAACCCATTGCAGCTCTGAAACTTTACACTGGTTGAGACCTCCGGCTCGTCAAAACTCTCCTACAGCTCATGGTTGTATCGAATTCACCATTGATCCTCGTCTAGCTTCACTCCAATTATTTACCTCAGAACTCGTCGCTCGAAGGCGTTCAATATATTTGCAGATGCTTGAGTTAGGGTTCATATTTCATACTCATAGCATAACATAGGTCTTATCACAGATTTGTATACTTGGAGCTTTGTTTTCCTGTGTATGCAGCTGGTCTTCAAGATCGTCAAAACTGAATAAAATATTTTATTTGCGAGCTGTACTCTTCGGCGTGTTTCGTCTTTTTCACTTCCCGTTTTTGTTATTTTGACGCCTAAATACACGAATTCACCCAAATTTTTGATACTGTATTCGCCAAGTGTGATATTTTGTGTACTTGAGATATTTTTCCTCGACTACGTCATGAACTTTGTTTTATTTTCATTGATTTGTAGCCCTACAAGTTTTGCTCTTTGGCAGTTGTTAATGGCCGGGACAAAATGTTGATGTCATCTGTAAAGGCTACTACTTGGCTCGACTTGAATAGTAATGTACCTTGTGTATCGATTGCGTTCAGTTTTGTGGGTGAACTACCCAAATTACAAGTATCTGGATACGACAGGAGCCTTACAGTGTATGTGACTATTGATAGACAAACGTGGTGGAAGAATAAAACTGTCATGTGGGCGGTATAAAATAAAGCTGGAAAGAAAGAGACGGCAGGTTTGGATGTTTTATCAGTTTTTGGATCTTGCCATGTCAGATGCCTGGTTACTATACAAACGAGTTCATAAGATCAAGAAAATGGATATGCTACTGTTGGCCTCGGCTGATTTTTGTGAAGAAGTTGATATAATGCTTAGTAAGATAGAGATTAAAGTAAATTTTCAACGCCGTAGCATTGCATCGAACATACTGGCCAAAGATGCATATGTCCAGCTCAATATGTACCTGCAGCTGCTGTATACCAAGACCAAGTTGATCACTGGCCAGTATGGGTCGACAAAAGGTTCCGGTGCAAGCTCCCTAAATGCACTGGAAAATTACAGACAATTTGTGATAAGTATAGAGTTGCATTATGCAACAATAAACAAAATAATTGTTTCAAAGTATTCCACGTTTTTTGGATGAGGATATTGCTGCAATGTTTCAGTTATGGCACGTACCCGTTTTTGATTTTCTGAAGTATCAAATAAATTTTCCTTCTAAAACTAAAATATACGTGTTTTTTATTTTCGAGATTTTTTCCTAAAAGCTACTTTTTATCAAATAAAATGTCATTGAGTTATAAAGGGTTAATGTATTGCATCTTATTGAAACAAAATCAACCGTCCCATCAACGTGTGAGTACCTTTTTAGGGTTTTGTAAAATAATTTAACAAAACCCTACTTAACTTGCGCCTGTCTGTCTGTCTGTCCGTCCGTCCGTCCGTCAGTGTGTCACAGCACTTTTTCTCGCAAACCGTATAAGCTACAAACATAAAATTTTGTACAAAGGTGTAAAGTGATGCCCTCTACTAAGTTTCAATACAAAAAAATTTACAACGTGCTAAAGGGGGGTCTACATATATAGGGGCCCCCGAAAAAAAATCACCAAAAGTAGCCGATATGGGTATCAAACGAAAGGTCTTAATGAGAATTTATCAAAACATGGGTTAAACTGTTATTTTTTTACTAGAGGGGCGCACACAAAGGGGAAATATACGAAAAATGTGTGTGTACCCCCCCCCCCCCCACTTGCGATGGACACCTGTGATGCGAAAAATCTGAACAAAATTATGGAGGTAGGTGTTTATGAGTACAACAAGAACAAATACATTAGAAGTCAAAAATTGCTCAACGTTGTTAATAATAGTATGGTATTTGAATTTCACATTTTCACCAATAAATTTAATTAATTAATTATTTAAAGAAAGTGATATTTTAGTAGTTTCACATAAGTTCCTAATACTCTGTAAGTTTGATGAAAATCCAATCATATTCACGGAAGTTATAGCCATTTGAAATTTCTCCAAATACTACAACAATAACACACGATTTTGGTATTTTACGGACTCTTCATCGAATCTGACACTGCAGTTTTGATTTGAACTTCTTGAAATTTGTTTGCAACAAAATGACGACCGTTGAAAGTACAGAAGCAATGGATTTTCTTATAAACGTGCAAGTTTCTTGCCTTTATTAGTTGTTGGTGATTGCATTTCGCACGTTGGGTACAAAACCGTACGTCTGTTTACCCAATTTGTTTGATTATTAAATAGAAAAAAAAATTGTTTGATTAAAAATCGTTTGATGAAATAATTAAAGCAAAATGATTACATTCGTTTAGAAAAAAACAAAAAAAAAACTAAATAAATAAACGCGTTGAAGCAAGAACTATTTTGTGACACAAAGTAACATATTTCATAGTAGGTTAAAGATAAAGTACAAAAGAAAATAATGAATAACAAAAACAAGCCCGAAACTATTTAAAATGCTTCCATTTTTTTAGACGGTTTTTATCATGCTATTACGTCTAATCTATTTTAATGTTGAACAATTTAATTTGAACCGTTTGGTCAGGCTGATTTTTGATAAATGCGTTTTTGAGAAATCTTTGTATTTGAATTATTTAATATATTGGAATTTTTTAGTTTGATGCTTTATTGTGGAAAAATCTTACAAAAATATATTCTATTCAAAGTATTGTCTTTCAGAAGCTACAACATTTTCCCATCTTTCAGGCAATTTATGAATTCCATCCCAAAAAAATTGCGCCGGCTTGGCGGCCGAAAACGAATCTATCCAATTTCAGATGCCTTGCTCTGAAGTGAAGCGTATTCCGGTGAGGGCGTCTTGTATCGAGCGAAATAAATGAAAGTCAGACGGAACAAGGTCTGGACTATAAGGCGGGTGGGCCAAAACTTCCCATTCAATATTTTCCAAATAGTTTTTCACGGGTGTCGCAACATGCGGCCGAGCGTTGTCATGATGAAAAATTATAGCCTCGTGTATGGTCGCATATTCTGGGTATTTTATGATGATGGCACACTTCAAACGTTTTAATTGCATTTGATACGATGTCTGGTCTGATTTCAACAACTCATAATATAACGCCCCCTTCTGATCCCACCAAATACACAGCATAACCTTGACGCCATGGATATTTGACTTCGCCTTTGATTTGGCTGGTTGGCCAGGCTTCATGTATGACTTTTTGGGCTTAGGATTGTCATAATGGATCCATTTTTTATTTCCAGTCACAATCCGATGCAAAAATGATTTCTTTTTATGGCACTCAAGCAGCATTTCAGACATACAGAAGCGCCGTTCAACGTCTCTCGGTTTCAACTCATAAGGGACCCAATTACCTTGCTTCTGAATGTATACGGTGGCTTTCAAACATTTGAAAATGGCTTGCTGGATCACTTCCAACAATTTGGCAAGTTTGTCTTGCATTTGACATGAATCCTCATCGAGTAGCGTTTCCAATTCTTCGTCTTCAAACTTTTTTGGCAGTCCTGGGCGTTCTTTGTCTTTGACGTCTAAATCTCCACTTTTGAAGCGTTGAAACCATTCGAAAACCTGTGTTTTCGCTAAACCATCGTCATCATAAACTTCTACAAGCAAACGATGACTTTCCGTAGCAGTTTTCTTTGCAAAAAATGACCCAACAGAACCTCCCGCAAATGCTATCTTTTTCTCGAATTTTCGAAGTTATTCATCGTGTAAAATAATATTAATGCACACAAGATAAAATTGTTTCGTTGACTTATTTTGATAAATGTTAAATCTACCTTCAAAATGACATATATATGAAGTTCGAGCTTTCACGATATTTGTTAGTACGGACATCTAGCGTCGAATTCCGGTTATTAAGTTGTACACCCAATAAGTGTAAAGTGCCTCAAGGTGTTAACTATTCTTTTTGGAGAAACGTTCAATGAAACCAACTGGGATTTAAAACAATTTGATTTATTGATAGGATTATATGTAATGAATAGATAAATTGAATTAAATTTTCGG
The DNA here is from genome assembly GCA_963969285.1 of Odontomyia ornata. Taxonomy (NCBI): domain Eukaryota; kingdom Metazoa; phylum Arthropoda; class Insecta; order Diptera; family Stratiomyidae; genus Odontomyia; species Odontomyia ornata. The sequence continues at coordinate 94,271,989 of OZ017741.1, read as the reverse complement.
TCTTTTCATTTGTACGGAACCCTAACCAGGTATGGCATCCACCATGTTGGCTTGCCCCTCCACTCATGGGCTAGTCATCGGGTGAGCTCACCCCTTTTCTTTGTCGTTACAGGTCCTCGTGCAGGTTAGAGCGGCCTTCCGCTTGCGTATACCATTTATGCTAAAGTGTTATGTAGTTCCATCATATCAAAATTTAACATAAATCTAAAATATTCTTATTTTTCATTTAAAGGAAAAATTCATGCGACTATTTATGGTCACGCCTTAAATGGGTCTTGATCCGAATGGAGGAGCGTGAGGGGCACTGCTTCCACCCGGATGCCCCATTCTTATCAGGGGGTTGTAATATCGTGTAGTAAAGACGAGATCCTCTTGAGTCCCACGCACGTTAATCAGGCTCGGTCTGTCGTACTTTATAATTACATCCGTTTGGTAGGTTACCTCGGTCTCAATCCCATACAACCGCAAGTCTATCGTTTAATTCGTGAATGCAAAATTTTTTTTGTAGTGGGCCCTTGTGCTGGGGAAAAGAACTCGCCATACAACACCGCGATGCTAGCCTGCCAGTGCATTCACACATCCTCAGGCAAGGCCAAATTCTGGCAAGCATAATATCTTCACTTTCTGAGGCAGCAGACTATCTCTGCAGTTCTTTATGGACATATAAAATCTATGCAATCGACTACAGAGGTTTCACACGTGAGTAAAAAATTAGTAGGAAAAATAGTGAAGGAAGCGGGGATAGCGTTTTATAAGGTATGGCCATTAAACAAAAAGTAATTAAAAAATAGTGCTAGAAAGTATTTCATGTGATTTTTAGCTAAATGTGAAACAATTATGACATGTTCGCGAACGAAAGGTAAGAGAGTAGCTTTGTGGTGAAAGTAACGTTTGGCCTGGTGCCGAAAATATAATTTAATAAAGCGAGTCTATCACGGTCGGAGCTAGCTCTAAAACAATGGGAGAGCTAAGCCTTGGGCGAAAGGAAGTTTCATGTTTCGCATTTTGTATGCGGCAAAACAAGACGTGGAGTTTGATAACACCGTACGGTGGTTAGGAAAAAATCTAGCGGATAAATCAATAAGAAAAGTTAAATGACAAGAAATGCTTTTATCTACTCAATTCATATAACTATCCCATTAATTGTTTTTTTTAAATGATCGCCAGAGAACCTATTGAGGGAGGTTATTTCTGCTCCGAATTCCAAATTTCATTTAATTAATATCACAAAAAGAAAGCTAGTAGTATGAAGTCTGAACGGATAAGTGTTCTCTTGGGTTGGTCGTGTTATGAGTGCATGCAATAGTAGTTACAATTTCCAAGTTCGAAGAATCATTGTGCGTTTGATCACGGGAGTTGCCTGAATTCACATCATTACAATCCTGTTTGCTATTATCAGAACCCACAAAATTTCGCCATGGTATTTTGTTTATTATACATGTCGATATACATACATTTGTTATTTAGCACATAGCCGCGTTGCTGTTTGACATTCGCGAAGATATCAAGGTAAAAAAGATGTATAGCCCGTACAATCATTTCAGTTTTACGCAGCTGTCTTACACTTGCATTTGAAATATTCATATTTACCAAAGCAATATGTTACAGTCATTGCATGGATACTTAGTTAGAAATAAGCGAAAATTTGTACTCCGAATTGAAAGAATTTAGACTGTAAAAAGCTGCAATACTTTAACTGCTCGAATCATATACGAGTTATCTTTTACCTTATATATTTAGCCACTAGGTCGCAAATTAGTTTGAAGTGAGTAAATTTGTGCGTGCAATTAAAGTATTGTCTTTTCTTTTGTTTGTCAATATGAAATAGTTTTTTTCGCAATTGTAAGTAATGCTAATGCGTCTCACGCCTTCATTTTTTCTTAATAGACTTTCCATCGCGATGCATTTTAAGGGTTTTGTACTGAAATACAAAACCCTATTGCAATCACGACCTGTGTCCATCTGTCCGTCCGTCTGTATGTCACAGCACTTTTTCTCCAAAACTATAGAAGCTTCAGCCATAAAACTTTATGGAAAGTTCAAAATTGGTGACTTCTTGAAAGTTTTGGGGTGGAAAAATGTTTCAAAGAGGTTTGAAGGGGTCTCCCCATATTGGAAGGTGACCCTTCCAAAAAAAATTTCACCGTTGGTAGTCGAGTAGGGTGTCGTTGGAAAGGTCTTAATGAGATCTATTCAAAACAAATCTTAAAATTGCCTTATCAGTACCGTGAGGGGGCACGGGAAAGGGAAATGTACGAACTTTTCATCAAAGGTAGCCCGTATGAGTATCAAATGAAAAGTCTTTATAAGAGCTTATCAAAATAGTTCTTAAACTGACAGTTTTGCTTCATTGGCGCCACTAATCACGTGCCTAATCCCTTGTGATTGGACACCAGTGATCTAAAAAATCTGAAAAAAAAACTAAGGGAGATATATATGAATACAACAATAACAAATACCTCAGAAGCCAAAATTCGTTCAACTTCGTTAATAATAGATGATCTTCGAGTTTCACATTTGCTACAATAAAATCGTATGGATGCCTTTAAACCCAACCTTACACAAGATCCTAATACTCTGTAAGTTTGATGAAATTCATATCATATACACGGAAGTTACATCCATTTGAAATTTCTCCAATTACAACAATAATAACACACTATTTTGATATTTTATGGACTTTCCATCGAGCCAGACATTGCAGTTATGATTTGATCTTCTTAAAATTTTTAGATAAAATCGATGACATAAATGCTTTTCGGATTCCATGATTTGAGTGATTGTTGTTTGTTGAAAATGGAGAAACAATGGATTTTCTTTTAAACGAGCAAATCTCTTTGACATGTTTCTTGATTTTATTCGTTGCTGGTGATTGCATTTTGTAAGTTGAGTACAAAACCCTTCTAACATGAGCGTAGGTCTGTCTACCCAACTTGTTAATTTTAATATTTCGTAATACCAAACAATAAGATTTTTGTGTTTTGGTTTCAGTTGGAAATTTTAATAAATTGATATTCGCTCATCCGTCCAATCGCCATTTAAATCTCACAAAAATTAACGTTTTAAAACAAAACTTCAAAAAAGTTAGTAAAACATCTTGCCAATAAGGGGAAAAAATATTCATACTTTGCAACAACTTGGGCATGAACTCAAAGACTACTCCAAAATTCTTGTCAATTTTTCCTTGACGCTTGTTGTATTATTATTATTAATAATGCACAAAATAACGCAAATAGTTTTTCGTTTAGCAAGCAATAAAATATAGTTCACTATAAATTTACATAAATACGTATATTAATTGAAAAGGAAATTTATATTTTACAAACTTTTCTGTAAAAATAATGCCATTGGAGATAAAAATAGGTAGAAAAGATAAATTTACTACCTTAATTGAAAAATTCATTATTAAGTTGATGTGATATTAAATATTAGCAATTGTTAAATTCTCAATCAATTGAAAACAAAATTACTTAAATCCAGATTTTATTTCAAAATACACTACATATGCAGGTTTACTAATCCTGCTAGATTACATAAAAACGTGGATTTTACCGAATTCAATTCATCAATTTAATGCTATTCTGACACCATTTATTTTTGTAAGTTCAGTTCGACTATGCCATAGTGCTGCAAATTTAATAAATCCCAAATACTTCGATGTTTTATTCTTAGTTACCATGTAACAACTATATACATACATAAATACATCTTTAAGTGGTATATTTTCTGCAAGGAGTATAATTAAGTTTACAAAAGCAATTGCACTTGAAACTTTTCTCATTTAATTAATTTCGAAAACATAAAAATGCATGTATAAAAATTTGTCAATACTTATAAAATATTAGAAAATAAAATTTCGATTTAAGATATAGTATCAAAATACGAAAATTATGAAGTTGGTTTATTTTGAATAACAATTTTTTTCGCGAATTGGCAACCTTAAGTAATTAAATCATTTTTTTTATGTAAGAATGAGATTTATTTCATGTGGGGATTCGCATAAGAACTCTTGCTTAATGATAATGTAAGTAGAATAATCAGTTAAAACTATTCACAATTTCATAAGTAAAGAAGAAAAAAACTTGCGTAGATAATGAACATTAAATTAATTTTTTTCTCAAAAAGCCATCGGGCCTTGCTTTGCTGTGGGAGCAGATGCGTTTCGATTCCTTCGAGCCATCTTTAGTATCTTGAAGATGTGTGGAAGGAAATAACTTTATAAAGTCGCAATTATTCAATAGATAGTTCTCTTTGCCGAAATTCTGACACTGAAGATGACTTAAAGGAGTTGAAACTTATTAAGCAAGGCCCGACGGCTTTTCAAGGAAAAAAATTATATTATAATTCTAAGGATATCATACAAACAAAATAATTGACTATAAAATGATTGCTAATCAACCCTAAAGCCTTTTTTCTTCAGCAAACCCGTTCTTTTTCAGAGGTAAGCGACGGTGAAGGTGACTTGTCGCCGAGAGGGTAGAGTTTATATAATCCGCGAATGGTTGATTCCGTGTTGCTTTGGTACGAAATGCCGTAGTTTGTTTTTGCGTTAGAGTAAATTGATTTGGTTTTGGATTCGGGTAGTTTATTTCAGGCATCCCGTCAGTAACTATTTGGGAACGCCTGATTTTGATGGAGTTTGCCTTTTTTGGATTTTTTTTGGACTGAGGGAATGGTCGGAGGGAGATAAAATTGAACTAAAGTAAAGTAAAGTCGGAGTGATGGATGTTGATAGACGAGTTTTAAATCGGGCATTCGAATCAGTGGTGGATTCTTGTATTTGGACTTAGTCTGCTCGCGGAAAAAATGCGACTGAAATTCCTGTCCGAACTAGCTAACCTGCCAGCAGCCACCTCGGGAAAGACTAGGGATGTCCGAACCTGTTAACCTGATGGGTACAGTCCGTTGACATGTTTCCAGACTTCACGTCTATAACCGATGAGAGTTTGGTTTGGATTTCCTTTGCAAAATCTCGAACGAACGAGTTGAAGTAAGGCAAAGACAAATCCCCATTAGCGGAAATCGGGAGAACCATGAACTTCCTCAATGATTAACTATTCCAAATAAATGTTAAATATTTATTTTTCCATTTTGTAAATGAATTTATTTTTTCTTTACTAGTCGTCACATTTTATTGCATGCAATTTATGTTTTTTAAAGTAAATTCACCTTGTCCTCACGTGAAGTCAATCTTAAATTATAGTTATCTAAGGTTTTCTTATAAATTATCTAAGGTTTTCCTTCTATAACAGCAATTTATTTTTGTTTTAAATAATGAAAACATAATCGTTTGAGATAACTTTTCTTATTTCACAAAAAAAAATTGAAATAACACGTTTCAGGTAATGCAATAAGCGTAATGATTTGCTTGTTTTTTACTCTTGGTGATATATCACGATAATTTTTTTTAATCGAGCAGCACGCCTAGACACAGAAATAAGTTCAGTTAGGTAGTTTAAGACGATTTGATAAAAGTTATTACGAAACTATGATTTTATCGGGGTGTTTAGTATTTTTCATAAGCAGTGCAATACATGTCTATTAGAAGTATATACATAAAAGGATACCACGTCGTGATATTTTGAAAAATTACCAACTATTTCCACATCATGAAACTGTTCGCGTAAAAATCTCATTACCGTGTTAAAACTGGTGCTTTGGTCAGGCTATTTTGGGCGCCGGGTAGCTTCGTCGGAGATGGCGCAGGCACCATTCGTCCACCCTTGGAGCCTAAGTGGAGCAACCGAACGAGGTTATGGCTCCCTGGAGAACAAAGAGTGGAATCCTACCCACCTGAGATTCTATTCTACCAAATTGTAATTCCCTACAACACATGAAAAAAAATACTTCAAAAATCAGGAAAGCTTTAAGCGTGACCTGACCATGACGGGCACTTGGCAATCCCACGACGTCAAACAACGCCAGTAAGTTCCCTTCTTGGGAAAAAATATCTTCCCGTTCACGAGCAGAAAGTTCACAGTAGCTTAAACAAAAATAAAAGAAGGGAAGGGAAGAAACGGAAATATGCAATTCAATTAGTCTTTAACTTCAAACCTTTTTGCAAAATTTCACAGAAAAATATATAATTGAACGCTGAAAAAAAGAAAACGGTTGGCCAATACTTACAGCGATGATTCCGCTGCCGCTGATGTGGGGATCCCCAAATAATTTGTTTTTGCTTTCTTCACTGCCAATTTTATTGATCCCGTTCCTCTGTTCGATTTCTACATCTACTCACTTTGTTTTCCTAACCGACACTCTACACCAGATGGTTTTCACTACTCAACAGAAGAACCGCACATCCTTCTGTCCCCCTTTTATTGGATTTTCGATCAACTGCTCATTCGGATAGGTCAAGGACCTTAAAAATCCCACTACTTGTGTTCGGCTATGTAGTTTTCCACCACGAGAATCAGTGCTTTTGGGTGTTCATGGGAATTTCACTCCTACTACACTCGTTTGAGGAAATGTCAGTGAGACAATTCACTGATGGTTTGGGTTTGTTGCTGTTGCAAGTTCCTCCGATGTGCCTGTCGTCACTGAAGTTTGATTTGTAACACCTGCACTTCATTCTCCTCCCTTGTCAATTGCTCCCAAAGTTTTGCCGCCTCGCGCAGGATATTTTCACTTTTGGTGCTCGTTCTTTGTCTTTAGTACTCGGTAATTGTCGTTTAAGTGCTTCAAAGAGATTCTTCAAGCCAATGCATCTCTGTCGCTCCATATCGTTATGCAAGTTCCTCTTTTCAATAGTATCAGCTTCATTTGATCGTAGGAATTATGTCGTCGACTGGTTAACGGTCGTTGATTTTTGCCTCGGCTACGTTTGCTCGATGGGGAGTAGCCGTCCTAATAGCTGGCAGCAAGTGAATGTCGTTTGCGAGCTTGGGAGCTCCTTGCAGGATATTTGCCACTAATGCTGCTGCTGCAATGACTACTATAGCCGGAGGATGTCCTTGAATTGTAAACGACTTTTTTATTGGCACCACTGATCAGAGAGGTTAAATCGTCATGTCGATCGAAAGTGAAGTTGAAATTGCGATGTAGTGATTGGTTCCACGGATGGTATTGTCTTTTGACGTTGTTACCATACGGGTGGTGATTTTATTGGTAACATTTGTTTGCAGGACACAATGATCTTTGACTGATGGATTTGTGGGTATTTTCTTATCACCAACAGATACAAGATCAATTTTCTCGTCAGAATCACTTGGAGTTTCAACACCCAATCCAGATAAATCCACACCATTTTTCGATCTTGTATAGCTATGATCACTATGCGGGCTATTATATTCGGGACTTTGACTTCCATATCCTGATGACGGTGAATAGGATTTTGTATAATAGGTATCACTTGGATCGGATGCGACATCAGATTGATCATTGACTTCGGCCTTCAGCATATTTAATACCTCCACTATCCGTCTGACTAGTTTCTTATGTGTCGAATTTCACCAAAAAGATCTTCCAATTGTTCACGTAATGCTTTTATCCTTCAAATTTTATCCATATCATATTGACTAATATTATTCAAACCAACTCTGTACGCTGATAGATCTACTGGATGCTTTATTTCAGGTGGATCATCTTCGAGACTGAGCGGACTATAAGGACGTATTTGTGGTAGTTGTTGATGTTGCTGTTTCTTTTTCTGCTGTTACTGCTATTATTATTATTATTATTATATTATGGGCCTACTCTATCACGGTTCAGGTTCGATGTGTATTGCAAATCCATCACATCTGGACGGGTTTCTACATGAAGTTCTGCATTTCTGAGTGAGGGTGTTTGTGGTGCAAAACTCTGCTCAGGCCAGCTGCTCTAAGAATTTGTTGAGATCTTTGATTATTATTAAACCAATGGGAGATTTTGGATATTGGGACTCCTTGGGACAACTGCCATTATGACTGTTTTATACTTCTTTTGAAACTTGTCGCTTTAAAGATAAGTCACGTCCCAGTGGGAGCCCTTTGATTGGACTCGCCGCCTTCAGGAACGAATTATATGTCGAGTTCGCCTTTGTTGTATTCATCTTAGTATCTACAATTTCAATTGAATTGATATCGATGTCCTCGCGCTTCTTCTTCACCTTCGCGTAATCCGATATAAATATAGTGGGATTTTCTGTTGATTCTTTTGTACATTTATAACATAAGGCACTGATTTCAAATTCATTATTATTACTCATTAAATTTAAATTATTCAATTCGTCAATTTGGTTCCCCACAAAATTTTCTTTACGTTACTTTACCGTTTTCTTTTGTGTATGTTGAGTTCACATAATACAAATTCATAATAGCTAATACATTTTCGTGCATGTTACTTTACGTTTTCTGCTCGTGTTTTTTTTTCGTTTATTTGCGGCTGATTACGTAAAGTCGTGCCGAGATTCCTCCATGGTCGTCGCGAATTTGACGTACTGGGCATTACCCCGTAACAGTCTAGTGGGACCATTAAACAATCAACAACAAAATCAAAAAACTACATTAATATATTTTTTATGACAAATATAATATATTTATTTGATATAAAACAAATTAAATGTATATTCTGTTCAACAAATCAATAGTAAGAAAGTAAATTGAAATTGAGTAATAAACCATATCAAAGATTGCAGACTAACTACAAAACCATCATTTGTACGGAAAAAAGGGGAATCTTCGTTAAGATAGTTCATCAACGATATCCAGCAGATACCAACTCTCGTCTTACGACAATTAGCATTAAGGGTGATATAAATACGTTAACCACCACAGCAACTCAATCGAGTGATGTTACTAATGTAATAGAAACTTCAGCATGCCTACCGAAATAAAGCTTATTCCACGACAAAAGTAGTTTCTTTACGCCACCATACGAACAGTTTTTCAAAGACAAATTAGACAGCGATAATCGCACAGCAATGGATAGTAAATAATGCCACCAACTACAATCTGTCTGATAGCATCGACGGCTGTATGTACCAACCAAAGACAACACCAATTCTCAATGGACTGATTGGCATTGGTGGTGGGCAATTTGGGTGGTATAAACGCATCGTCTGACATAATGCTAAATAACACCAAATACCGGGTGGGCAATATATTATCCATAAGGGAAGGCTGTACGTGATATCTGCTCAAAACGGCAAAAAAGTACTGGAGCTCAAAATTCTTATTTTTCTCACCCTTACTACATCTGGAATGCAATATTTTCGGGTTCAAAACTACTTGCTTAATTGTATGATCTAGAGTATGAAATTGCTGCATGAAAACTCCCAGCTGTTTCAGAAAACTCAGTTAACCCCTTCCGTAATTATTCTACCTGACCACAAAGAGATGAAACGAGTTACATTGCAGGGCCGAAAACTTAATTACTGGAGATTACGAAATAGGCACCTCTCAAATTAGCCATGAAATGAAAGCGAGGAAAGTTTGCTTTCAAAAAATAATATACTAGCATTTCTGTCCACGGACTTAAGGGTAGGCTGCACGCCATTTCTGCTCTAAAACCCGAAAAAGTACTGGAGCTTGAAATTTGTACTTTTCTCCCCTTACCGCATCTGTACTGCAATATTTTCGGGTTCAAAACTACATCAATTAATTCTATGATCCAATTTATGAAACTGCTGCATGCGAAACTCCCAGCTTTGCCAGAAAAGCTCCCTTACCCCCTTCCGTAGCTCATTCTGCTTTGCCCCAAAAGAGACGAAACCAGTTACATTGCAGGCCTGAAAACTTAATTACTAGAGATTTTGAAGTAGGTACCATTAAAACCTGACATCAAACAAAAGCGAATAAAGTCCACTTCAAAAAAAATAATAGGCTGCCCCCTCTACTCAGTGGCATAAGGGGAGGTTGCACGAAATATCTGCTTAAAACGTCGAGAAAGTACTGAAGTACGAAATTCGTACTTTTGTCACCTTACTTCATCTAGAATGCAATATTTTCGGGTTCAAAACTAGTTTAATGAATTGTAGGATCTAAAATTTGATACTTCCGCATGCAAAACTCTCAGCTGTCTCAGCAAAGTTCCCTTACCCTCTTCCGTAAATCATTCTATCTTGCAAACAAAGAGTCAAAACGAGTTACATTGCAGGGCCAAGAACTTATTTACTGGAAATTGTGGAATAAGTACCCTTCAAGTTAGGCATCGAACAAAAGTGGATATAGTCCGCTTGCAGAAAATGATATGTTGTTTTAGCTGCCCTGGAAATAAGGGTTAGCTACAAGTGATTTCTGCTCAAAAACCCGCAAAAAATACTGGAGCTCGAAATTCGTACTTTTCTCGCCTTACTGCATCTGGAATTCAAGAATTACGCATTTGAAACTATATAAACTAATTGCATGATCTAGCGTATGAAACTGCTCCATGCACAATTCCAGCCGTGTCAGAAAGACTCTTTTACCCCTTACCGTAACTCATTCTGCCGTATCCACAAAGCAATGAGACGAGTAACAATGCAGGTTCGAAGATTTAATAACTGGAGATTGCGAGATAGGTGGCACTCATATAAAGCATCAAATGAAAGCAGGTAAAGACCACTTTCAAAAAATGAAATGCTGGTACTCCTGCCCGGGTGCATGAAGGAAGATTGCACGAGGTTTACCCTCTGGCAGGGGTATCAGCATATTATTTTTAGAAAGCGGACTTTAGTCACTGTTATTTGATGCTTCATTTGAGCGGTACACATTTTGCGATCTCCAGTAATTAAGCTTTCGGACCTGCAATTTAACTCATTTTGCCTCCTTGTTGGCGTGGCAGATTGAGCTACAGAAGGGAGCTTTGCTGACAAAGCTGGGAGTTTCGCATGCAGCAGTTTCATACGCTTGATGACTAAATTAATTGATGTAGTTTCAACGCCGAAATTCTTGCATTCCAGATGCGGTAAGGTGAGAAAAGTAGAAATTTTAAGCTCCAGCGCTATCTCGGGGTTTTGAGCAGAAATCGTGTGCAGCTTCCCTTTATGTCCCCAGGCAGGGGGTAGCAGCATATTATTTAAAAACAAGTTGAGTAAGCAGGAGAGTGCTCCTACCAGAAGGTCTTTGTAAGCATCCTAGGGCTAAAAGCAAGTTTTCTAATGGCGTGAATCGATAACTTGAATTATTCATCCAATACTTAGATATGAAATCGTTCAACTTTATACAAAAGATGCACAGTTTCTTTCATAAACACAGTGCAGCCACCATTTTAATCCCGCTTAAATGATTTTTCTGAATGCTCGGCCGATTGAACATGTTCAAGTTAAACACTATTCCTTAAATTTTCATGAAAATTGTAAGAAAATAAAAGTACCTAAGTCAATTTTAAATATATATAGGGTTTTCCAATAGGAGGTGTTATTTTGAATAGATCTTCTGATTTAACACCTTGCGACTTCTTCCTTTGGAGCCACGTGATAAAGAAGGCCTATGCCAATAGCCCAGCGTCAATTCAAGATCTCAAAGATGAAATTTGTGAGGCTATCGAGGACATAGGGTAGCCACTTTGCGATTTGGTAATGGAAAATTTCATGAAGAGGATATGGTCCTGTAAGCGTGTCGTAGTAGTTATTTGCCCAATGTTAGTTATTGCTATTAACGACATATCTTCTTCTTTATGATGAACTAAACATTCGGTCATTTTTTAAAAAAAATGGCATTTTTCTTTTAATATTAAAATAACACCTCTTATTGGAAAACCCTATATGAACCATAAACACGTGTTATCGTTGTTGTAATTCCATATAATTGAAATGGCTATAACTCACTTGATTATAATTCAATCTCAATTAAATTTTGTGAACGTATATATCTTATGTCAGTCTATATAATTGCAAAATTTCAAGAAATTTAAAGTTACCGTTTTGATTTTATGGGCAAAAATGTAAAATCTACAAATCGTACTATTATTAACAAAGTTGAGCGAATTTCAATTTCTAAGGTATTTGCTGCCCTTGTACTCATAAAGGTTCACATTCGTGATAATTTTCAGATTTTTCGGCTGAAAGGTGTCCAATCGCGAGGGGGGGGACACAAATTTTGGGTACATTTTGCCTTCCCGTGGACCCCCTAATTCATGAAATGATTTTTTTATTTCAGATTCTAAAAGTTCTAATCAAGACCTTTCATTTGATACCCCACTCGACAACCTTTGATTAAAAAAAATTTTTAAGGGCCAATTCGTTATTTGGGGGGACCCCCCTTAAACATTTTTTAAATTTTTGTCAAGGCCTTAACTCAGACAGGTCGCGAAACTAGTAGGTCTTTGTAAAAAAATTTTTTACAAAGACCTAAAAAAGACTTTGATGCCTGATTTCAACAGTACCTATTGCAAAATCTTCAGTAATTATGTTTTCGGACCTGGAATGCAACTCGTTTCGTCTCTTTGTAGACAAGGCACAATGAGCTACGGAAGAGGGTAAAGGAGCTTCGCTGAGTTTCGCATACTGCCATTTGCTAAGCTGGATGCTACAATTAATTAAAATAGGTTCAGCCCCCAAAATATCGCATTGGAGATGCAAACAAGTTTAAGTAGCAGGAGAGTGCTCCTGACAGAAGGGTATTGTAAGATAATTACTTATTAGCTTAACTTATTTACAAATTCCATAAATTGAGTTCGAAAAATTATTATGGTTACTATGATATTAAACCCCCCATCATTTTGTTTCAAGTGTTTTGACACCATCACTTGATAAGTCATGGTAACACATCAATATTACCAACCATTTCTAAAATTTTTATCAAAATTCCTACATATTTGTTGTGTCTAGGTCAGTTGCAAACGTGTATCTCCCTAGTATCACGTGGTAATATTGTTGTAATTGTTTAATATTCAATCGGCTGTAACTTAGCTGTTTATTGTTCAATTATTGTGAAATTTTCGTTACACATACAACTACCTTTGGAAAGCTTAAATTGTAGGTTTTGGGAAATTTAAGGGTCCCATCTTGATTTTATAGGCTAAAATGTAAAATTTATAATATGTACTATTATTAACAAAGTTGATCGAATTTCCACTTCTGAGGTATTTATTACCCTTTTACTCCTAAAGTTTCACCTCTGTGACTTTTTTTCAAATTTTTCGGGTCAAAGGTGCAATCGCGAGGGGTTGGACACAAGGTTCTAATGCGTTTCCCCTTCCCCTGCACCCCTCAAAGCAAAATTTGTTGGTTTAAGACCTGTTTTGAAAAGTTCTCATTAAGACCTTTCATTTAATATCCATATTGCCTCCATACTATGAAAAACAATTTTTTGTCCGGGGCTACTCCCTTATATGGGGAGACCCCCCTTAAATAGAGGTCACATTTTGCACCTACTTACAAAATCTTATGTTTCTAGCTCATGTAGTTCGCGAGAAAAAGTGGTGAGGCACATGGACAGATGGATAGACGAACAGACAGGACGCGATTTTACTAGGGTATTGTAAAATGATTTTACAATACCCTAAAAAAGTACGAACTTCAAGCTACAGTGCTTTCGCAGGGGTTTCAGCAGAAATCGTGTGCAGCTTCCCTCTATGCCTCCGGGCACGAGTATCACCGTATCATCAGCCCACTTAACCTGCTTTCGATTGATGTTGGATTTGAATAGTATTTTGCAATATCCATAGTCCGGTACCGGAAGTAAAATGTGTCTAATTTTTGGTAGTATCTGGGTGATTAGGAACTCGTTTGCTCAAGATATTTCTTCATTATTTAGTACATTTGAATCGTATGTCAGCTACAAATAAAATGTTGCCAAAGCATAAAAATTTAAAGCCATATTTTTTCTCGGGGAGACCAAGTCCATGTATTCGCTATACGAGTATATTGGGTTATTAGATAAATTTGCCTACTTTTCTCACTGAATTGGATTTAGAAGCACGTACAATGGATCAAATAGTTTTATATTCTTGCTGGAATGCTCAGTAAATTCGTTGTTAAACAAAATTTTCTTGAAATTTTATTTTACGGTCTATTTTTCTTCTACAGCAATGTTTTAAATGTGATGCAAATAATTTTAAAACCATACACGCAAACCTTTATGCAAATATGAGTTTTCATTCCGTAGCTTCCTTTATTAATGACTGTTTTTTCCAAATCAGGATATTTAATTTCTTTTAATAAAGATCCAACTTCGGTGGGGCCGTTATCTAGGGAAGTTCTTTCCAAAATGTTTTTTGATAAAAGATTTTTTTTTGTGGTAGGGAGGTGAAGGCATTTACGCCCGCCGAGTCTGGCAGTGAGGATACCCTTGGACTAACCACTAAACACCTCCCCTGTCAATCTGAGAACCTAGCCTGGAAGCGTTTGACACACTACTTTGGGCCAGGTCTCGTTTTGTTACGCCGTGGGGCGCCTTCAAGCTGGGGAGTCCCTTTCCTAGCGGGAGTGGAGAGTGGAAGAGGAAATGCCAGAAGAGCGATTCTCAGCCCCAGCGCCTCCGGCTGCTGTGAGTCCCTTTTATCTTTGAGGACTGCCCGAGCATAATGTGCCACCTGGTTCCATTTGTCAACTGATTCGAGCATCACCGCAACTATATTATCCGGGGTGAGCTCTCCCTTCGCAGCCTGACCCTTTTGTACACGCAAAAAAAAATGTGTGACAGGCATTGTCCTCCTCTCATGGGCAAAACCAACAATCGGGAGACCGTGACTTACCGATCTTGTGCAGGTAAGACTGAAAACACCCGTGCCCGCTCAAAAGCTGGGTCAGATAGAAGTCAGTCTCACCATGCCTTCGATTTGGCTACGGTCTCACATCCGGGATGAGGCGCGCAGTCCACCTTCCCTTCGTGCGATTCCCCCAAGACTGCTGCCAATCGTTGAGCGAGCGTTGTCTCTCCTCGCGGACAACCATCTCCCTCGCATCCTCGTTTCGGCGCAGGTAAATAGCGCGGCGCTCTCTAGCAAGGAATGCGACAGGTATCACGCCTGCAATCACTCTCATCGCCGAGTCAGAGACTGTTGGATACGAAGATGCAATTCTCAGTGCTCATCTTCTCTGTACCTGTGCCAATCGTTTTCGGTATACCTCCTTGCTGAGTGCCTCGCCCCATACCTCTGCTCCGTACAGTAGCACTGACCCTACAGCACTTATCAAGAGGCGTCTTCTTGATGAGCTGGGTCCCCCTACGTTGGCCATAAGTCGACTCAGGGCCAATATTCCCGAAGCAGCCTTCTCAGCCATTGCCCTGATTTGCTCAGAGAAACTCATCTTCGAGTCAATCAGTAGCCCCAGGTACTTCACCGCTGGCTTTGATTCGATCTGTATATCTCCAATACTGATCATCCTTAGTCTAGGGATTCTCTTTTTTGTCAAGATGACCACTTCGGTTTTCTCCAATGCTAAACTGAGCCCGCGAGCAGTCATCCAGTCCCTCACTCGGCGCATTAGCATACCTAGCCTAAGTTGCGCTTGTTCAACGGTGCGTCCGGCGACCAGAGCCGCAACATCATCCGCATAGCCGACCAAGCGCGACTCATCTGGCATCTCAAGTCTCAGTAGCCCGTCGTAAGACACGTACCACAGGTCCGGACCAAGGATAGATCCCTGGGCAACACTCGATGTAATTTCCATCCTTCGTTGGCCCTGTGTCGTGTCGTAGAGCAGGCTTCGATCTTTTAGGTAGTTCCTCAAAAGCCGCATTAGATATTCTGGAACTTGAAAAGAGTTTTCCAGCGTGTCCAGAATATCCACCCATCTAGCGGAGTTGAAGGCATTCCTGACGTCGAGTGTCACCAACAGGACGATCCGTCGCATGGTGCGACTATATGCCTCTGCTTTTTGGACCGCGTTCACCCCCTCTGCAATCGCATCAATGGTAGAACGTCCTGCTCTAAAGCCGTACTGCCGAGGAGATAGGTCCCCAGCAGCACGAATCACGTCAGTGAGTCTTCCCTTGATGAGTTTCTCTAGCACTTTCCCAGCCGTGTCTAGCATGCATAACGGGTGGTATGCAGACGGCGATTCGGGATTTCCCCTCCCCTTGCTGATCAGCACGAGCCACGCCAACTTCCATCGTACCGGGAAAACTCCGTCCCGTAGGCAAGCGTTGAATGTGCTGAGCAGCAAGTCAGGACAATGGTGATAGACGAGCCGCAACACCTCAGCTGAGACACCATCTGGACCAGGAGCCTTCCTCGCTTTCAGGGAGAGGACTGCCTCCTCCAGTTCCAGCTGCGTGAAGAGTGGGCACTCTACTGCTGTTTCACCATGGACAGCGTCAACACGGACGGGATGGGCGGGGAAGAGTCCCCGCACTATCGCGTCCATCTTTTCCGCGTCATGTACGAGTATACAAGGCTTCCGTCGGGCACCAAGTTTCCCCATGACCAGCTTGTAGCCAAGGCCCCGCGGATCCTTGTTAACATTGTCCACTAGGTCTTAGTAAAAGATTAATAGTATGGCTATTGCAAGTGTTATGCCACAGGGACGATTAATTGCCCAGTTTTTCATATTGCTAGCGTTTGCCGATTGAGCTAGCGTAATAGACTCGGAAATAACCACAAAGTACTTTCCAAGTTGAAATCGGCAATAAATCCTAAAAATTCAAAAACGCTTTCATTCCACTTGCATTGTGAATTGTAGTCACAACATTTTCCGAGTTACTTTACGTGTTTTTCTAGTCATCAATAAGAAGTAAAGATTCATTATCGTAGCCCTAGGCTACATTGTTAATGCAATTTTTGACAATTGTCCAGCAGTGACATCAAAAGTGCCTTTCTCCGTAGTATTTTCTCTAATAATTTGGCCGAAATGCTTTAATTAACTACTTAAAATGAAGTATGTGGTGTGGCTCTCCTAAGTGAAAGAACAACTTGTTCTTCATCGAGGCCTCTTGACCACCAACATAGTAACACCTTTATTAGCCCAATGGAGACCTGCGTTTCATCGAAATTGATGGACACTTTCAAGGAACTGCTATAGTTGATCATCCTCGGGGAAGCTCAACCACATGGTCACAGGGTAGAATATGGACCCTTTATAAACATGTCTAAATACGTCTTACATGCCAGTTCTATCTGCGCTAAATTTCCACTAAGCCTGTGGTTATCCACATAAAGTATTTAGAAAAATGATGCTAGTCCCCTAAGTGAAAGAACAACATGTTCTTCACCCGAACCATCTTAACTATCATTATGATAGCACCATTGTTGGTTCGATCGAGACTGGAATTTCCAGCAAAAAGGGCCGTTCCCTGCTACAAATGCGATTTGGTCGAGGTTGATGGAAAGTCTTTGGGAGTTGTCACAGGCCAGGTTTCCTTGGGAAACTAGCGCCATTGTTCTAAACACTTTATGTAGACAACTATAGTCTTTGTGGTACAACTTGCATATTGGGCGTGTTCGAACATGTATATAAGGGTCCACCTCCTTCCTTGGGACCACTCTTTCAGCCCCCTACAAACTAAGGTTTTTTCGCACTGTGAGGAAAATGTGTAGTATTTTAATTTTTTTTTTAACGATGCTCGACCTATCGCTAACATTTTGATTTCCGTCGCTGTTGTCTTGTTTGACACTCTAATTGACAAATACACACCTAATTGACACATACGTTGTTGTAATTGACATTGTTAACGCCATTATTACTGTCACGTCAACATCCATCTCTGTTTAGACTACACCACACCTGGGCAATATTGTTTTTGTAACAATATGTTTCAAAATAATTTCATGCAAGTATTATTAGCCGAACGTTCTAGTTAATATATGGCTGATTGTTTGTTGGGGTGCGCCCAATGTTTAGATATGGTATATCATGCATGGAACTATGATAGTTCCATGCATAGAACAAGTCTACATTTTTGAAGAATAAGCAAATTGTTTATCATTTTATTCAATCGAGCCCTTGAACAGAGCAACATTTTATTTAAATCAAAAGCCTCCATTCAAATCATTCAATTTTTTTCAAAACCTTTTTGCAGGATTGCTTCTCAGAAAACTCATCCTTATCAACCATTCCCTAAATAGGCGTCTTCGAAGAAATTTATGGCCAAAGAATCTGTTAGTTATTTCCAAAAAATTGCTCAAACACAAACGAACAAGATAATTTTTAATGAATCCTTTCTGTCAGTATTTATAAAAATGCATACATAATACGCTTAAAGCAAAAATGCATATACATGAGATGAAAATATGTTTACGGTGAATTATTCAATCTTCTGCCGAGAACTAAAATGACTTCTAACAGAAGAATCCTTACCAAATCTCTATTTATTACCAGGCGGCTTTAATTTTCATAAACTAAACGAGTATTTGACTCATCGCACTAATCACAAACTAAACATCAATTCTTGTGCAGGAAACAACAAAGGAATCACATGTAATTTATTGATTCATATTTGGTTGTTTCATATATTTCTATTTCAATGCTTATCACATTATTTGTATGTGTATCTACATGAACATGTGAGTTCCTTATTTATCCTGAAGGGAAACACTGTACTCATAAATTCGTTCAAGTTCATATCACCACAGCTTGATTAACTTAATCTACTTTCAGCCTTTCAAGATACCAATTTCTTCTAACATTTTTTCATAAACTTCCAACCAACTGGATTATGTTCATTTCAATCACATAGTGATGCGTCTGCTAACAACTTTTGATCTCGTTTCTTGTACTTCTACAAGCCTGTGCATTTTATGAGTTTCAAGTTTTTGGGAAATAGAGTTAGAAACAGCAAAAAGTTAAAATGAATATTTAATGCGTATGCAAATAAATCCAATCAGTTAATCAAAGCATCAAATAAGTCCTTTAAGATAAAAACTTATGCAGTAAAAAAACGTGAATTCGTGTAGTATTGTGAATGAATTTAGATTTTTGTGCTATGATTCTTCATAAAACAAAAACAGGAAATCTTGAATTGTAGTATGCTTGCCGGCACTAATCGTGTCTAATCTTCATGGACCTCAGCAGTATAAATACCGGCAGTTGATCAGTGGATCTTCAGTTAGGATTCTTCTTTCAGAGATTCAATCGCAACAACAATCAAAATGGTATGGATAGTTGCATCCCCAGCCCGTTCGGTTCTAAAGGACTTACTTTTTGATTACAGAAATTCATCGTTTTGGCTCTTGCTCTTATTGGCGCTGCCTCAGCTGGCTACATTGCCCCATTGACCACTGGCTATGCTGGATACGGCTACAATGCAGGTCTCGCTGCCCCAGCCTACTCTGCATACAGCGCTCCAGTTGTTGCTGCCACCCCAATTGCTCCAATTGCCCCAGTTGTCAAGAGCTTCGTTACTGCTGCTCCAGCTGTCGCCTCATATGCTGCTCCAGCTGTCGCCTCATATGCTGCCCCAGCTTTGACCTCATACGCTGCTCCAATTGTTAAGAACGTTGTTGCTGCTCCAGCCATCTCCACCTACGCTGCTGCTCCAGCCATCTCCACCTACGCTGCTGCCCCAGCCATCTCAACCTATGCTGCTCCAGCTATCAGTGCCTACGCTGCCCCAGCTATCAGGACCTACGCTGCTGCCCCAGCCTACGGTGCCTACGGAACTGGAGCTCTCTTAGGAAACGCATATGCCGGTGATGCTCTCGGTTATGATCTCTGGAAGAAGAAGAAGGCCGCTCACTAAATTGTTAAACACTGACATCTGAAAATAAATATTTAAAAATCCTGCAAAAAATCCCTATACTTTTATTTAGTGCAATTTATTTTTCAGCTTCATAACAATTTTGAAATACTTGCATTCAATATCGCCTTATACAGAAAAAGTTTCCTCACTAGGGACTCAAAAAGGGCTATATATTTTGCCTATTTCAAGGAAAGACGGTTGGTGGTTGCACCTTAAGCTGCTCAGAAGGGGACAAAGCGTAGTGTTAAATTTCTTGCATTTAGAAATAATTTTGTCTTTTTGCTTAAACTCCAATTCAGAACTTAATTTTCAAATTTAGAACATGGCGGGCCATTTGAGTTACCGTATATCCTTTTCTACAAAAATTATTAAAAAATTGCCTTCGAATGAATCTATATGCAATATATTAAAACTTATAGAAAGAAAAAAAACTTTAATGTCTTCTGAAATATAGGAAATAAATTTTATGTGACCAGTGCCAGATAAATTTACCCATTGACATATGAAAATTACTAATATGTTTATCATCATCATCATCGCCAGTTGTTCACTCCCAGCAAGGATCTGCTGTCAGCTTCTATCGTGCCTACCCATCTTCTTTGTGCTCAACCCTTTAATGTTCTTTTGGTTAGCCGGAGTTCTTCCGTTCTTTCTACATGGCCCACCCATTGCAATTTCCGTAATTTTACGTAAGAGAAAACAGATGGATCGTCAAATAGTTCATACGACTCATTGTTGTATCGTAGTCTCCACTCTGTTCCATATTTCATTGGGCCGTAGGTTTTTTGAAGCACTTTGCATTCAAATATGTCAACTGCCTTCTTAGATTCCCTCGTGTGGATCCGTGTTTTACTGCCATATAAAAGCACAGGTTTGACTAGTGTTTTGTAAATGCGAAGCTTATTTTGCCTATGCAAAACTCTGGGCCTTAGAATGCGAAGTACGGAGTAATAGGGTTTATGCGGTGTCCAATCTCGTCCTTTATAGGTCCAATCTCGTCCTTTATATGTTTATCACCATTAATGTAATAGGGGAAATGGATATTTCACCATTTCCATGAGTTTTATTTCATACGTTTTAGGACCCTTCAAAGCCGCCGTTACTATGTTTGAATGAGGAATTTTGATCAACTGACTTCAAAGGAGAATAAGTTCTCAGTTTTATCTGGTTGTGTATAAATTTCGAACAACGATGGATTGAGGAGCTATTTTTGCCAAGCCATTCGATTTAATTCGGCTCAATTTGAAGGAATTGGTAATCGAATGATGGTGAATGACGTTTTCTAGTAAAACAAAAAAATCCAACTTTTTAGGAGATATTTGATGTGAATAGTCGATGCATATTTATATTTTCAGTATTGTAATTGCATACAAGAGAAAACACATTAAGCTAGAATTTATCGCAATGAAACTCTGATCCTATAAAGGACTCTGCAGATATTAACAAAGGTTTATTTCAGTTAAGAAATTAAATTTAAACTTGTAGTTATGTGTATGAAATGTATGCACTAGAATTTAACAATTTTGTGATATGATGGAAGATCGTTGTATCTAATCATCTGGCCAAGAAAATGAATTTGAAAGGAATTTAAATGAAAAAAATATACTGAATAGCGTGAAATAAATAAAAAAACTTTCAGAAAAAATTAATCCCACAGCAAAGGAAGGCCCGACGGCTTTTCAAGAAAAAAGAAAATTGGCCTGCGGGTATCAAACAAATAAAATAAATAACTAAAAACATTAAAGCTTCTACAAAGTACGCTACGACGGTTGAAATAAAATATTAGTAAAAGTAGTACCAATCAATTTTTTTTTAATACCTTCATTCCTTACCACTCTCTCCATCACTCTTTCATCGTCGCACAACGCTTGTGCGATCTGCACTTCACACGTCGTCAATACCTACGTGTGCCTCCAGGTAATGCTGAAACATCTTCCTGCTAGTCTAGTCCGATTTGTGAAATGTTTTCAGAGATAAAAAAAATATTATAATACAACGCAGTTAAAAAAAACTCTGAGTTTATAAAAACTAGCTGTTTTTAAGTATCTCGACGTTAGGGTCTAAAATGCCCTAAGATACTCCATTTTCAATCCTCCGGACTTATCATTAATCTGAATTTATTAGATGTTCCTTAAGTCTTTTCTGAAAAACCAATAATGAGTTTACGTTTTCCACTGTTTCTGAAAGATTATTGTATATACGCAAAGCATCATTCGTTGCATCGTTCTTTAGTCGATCAGCTCTAGCGTAAGGTATTACAAAATTGTTGGCATTTCTTGAATTATATGGATTGGTATGTGATACTTTTATATAGGGGCTTCGTTCCGATTCACTGGAACTAGACATTAGAAGATAAACTTCGCTTTCTCCATAGTAATAATTTGACTGAAGGTGAAAGCATTGGTCCGTTGATACTCCAATCTTGTTAGAGTGAGAATCGGAAGGTTAAGAAAATTTTTATAGGCTTTAGTTAGTACTTGGATATAGTATTAAGGTTTTGCTTTGATGATTGACTCCAAATGACCACCGCATAATGTAGCTTTGTTAGTAAAAATGCATTTAATACAAGTTTCTTTATATGCATTGGAAAACCTAAATATCTTCTCAACGCTCCTATCATTGGTGCTAGTTGTCTCCTCAACTTATTTATGTGTGGCAACCATGTCAAACGATAATCTTTGGTAAGACCGAGATATTTAATTTCAAACACTTTTTGCAAGTTTTCGCCGCTAATTTGAAGGTCAACTTCTATATCTTGCTTATTCTTCTGTTTAAAAACCATTTTTTTTGTTTTTGTAGTATTCAATGCTAGCTTGTTTTCGATAAGCCATGAGCGATATTTATTTAGATCCTCTTTATCATGTTCTGAATAAAGAAATACAATATCCTCAGCATATAATGTGTGGTGAGCTTTCAGTTTTAATATACAGAAGCTTTCATTTTAATGTACAGAAATTGATTTCTTGTCGTTGTATCCGTTTTAGGAGACTTTGAAGTCAGTGTCCTTTTTTCCTTAAAGTTTTTATTAATTAATTTCCATAGAAAAGATGGTTATCAATTTCTATGTATATAACATATAATATATATGTACGAGGTGTGTTCAAAAAGTATCACGAATTTTGAATTTTCGCGGGTTACGTATATTCGAATTTCGATTTTTTTGTGGCGTTATGTTGGTACTCATGTCTGTCACTTATGCCGATAAGCTCGGCCATTTTGAATGTTCACTTAATTGGTGATAGCTGCTTTACTTGCACGTGTTTTCAATCGTCTTCGATTTTTACTTATTCAAAAAAATGGATCAAAGAACGTGTATCAAATTTTGTGTGAAAAACGAAACTAAGTGCGCGGATGCATTCCGAATGTTGACTGTGGCATACGGAGAAGCTACCTTGGACCGAAGCAACGTTTATCGGTGGTACAAAATGTTTTTAGAAGGCCGAGAAGATGTGAACGACGAAGAGCGTGCCGGACGCCCGAGCACTTCAACAACAGACGAAAAAATTAATGAAGTGGAGAAAATGGTATTGGCCAATCGTCGAATCACCGTTAGAGAAGTTGCTGAGGACCTAAACATATCGATTGGCTCGTGCCATTCGATTTTGATCAACGATTTGGGCATGAGACGGGTCGCCGCGAAATTCGTACCAAAATTGCTCAATTGCGCCCAAAAACAGCAACGCATGAACATTGCTAATGAGATGTTAAACTCTGTCCGCGATGAACCAAATTTGCTCCAGAGGGTCATAACTGGTGACGAATCGTGGGTTTATGGTTATGACGTGGAAACCAAAGCTCAATCATCTCAATGGTAGCTGCCGCATGAACCAAGACCGAAAAAAGCGCGCCAAGTTCGGTCGAATGTGAAAGTTTTGTTGACAGTTTTCTTCGATTGCAGGGGCGTGGTGCATCATGAGTTCTTGCCACAGGGAAGAATGGTCAATAAGGAATATTACCTGCAAGTTATGCGCAATTCGCGCAAAGCAATCCGCCAGAAACGCCCGGATTTGTGGGAGAACAAAAATTGGCTTTTGCACCAGGATAACGCCCCTGCTCACACATCGTTGCTTGTGCGCGACTTTTTGGCCAAAAACAACACACTAATGATGCCGCAGCCACCGTATTCCCCAGATCTGGCCCCCTGTGACTTTTTCTTGTTTCCTAAACTGAAGAGGCCCATGAAAGGACGACGTTACGCCACGCTTGACGAGATAAAGACGGCATCGAAGGAGGAGCTGAACAAGATTAAAAAAAATGATTTTTTGAAGTGCTTCGAAGATTGGAAAAACCGTTGGCACAAGTGTATAATATCTCTTGGGGATTACTTTGAAGGGGACAAAATAGATACTCATGAATAAATAAATAATTTTTGAAAAAAAAACAAAATTCGCGATATTTTTTGAGCACACCTCGTATATATATATATATATATATATATATATATATATATATATATATATATATATATATATATATATATATATATATATATATATTTATATTTATATATATATATATATGTATATATGTATATATGTATGTAAATATAGATAGATACTAGATAGATATTAGTCTTCACATATATATATATATATATATATATATATATATATATATATATATATATATATATATATATATAAATATATATAGATTCATTAAGAGGCAATTATTTAATAATTTTTGTAGAAAAGGATTTGTGGTAAATGAAAATGCCTCTCATGTTCTAAATTTGAAAATTAAGTGCTAAATTGGAGTAGTAGCCAGAAGATTAAATTATTATTTCATGCAAGAACCTTAACACTATTTTTTCCCCCCTTTTGAGGAGCTTTAAATGCAATCGCCAACCACCTTTCCTTGAAATACACAAAATGTATAGCCCTTTTTGAGCCCCTTGTATGCAAAGTTTTCCTGTGTAGGTACTTAATTTGTGGAGACCTGAACGCTAGAAATCGCCAGTAAAATTGCACATAAGGCAACAAAATGGGGCACCTTTTATTTGATCTCACCAAAGAGGCAAAATTACAGGTATGTCCATTTCCCTAAAGAATCCACATTGTGCTCTATCCGTAGAATTGGTTCCACTCTGGATCTGGTTCTTAGTGACCAAAATATTACTCCATCTGAGTTGAGTGTCTTGCAAGCCCTTTCATCTCCTCATCTACCTTCAATATTTTCCTCAGAAATGACGAGAAGTAGTTTTAATGTTCCGTAAACATGCCACTGTTATAAAAAAGCAAAATGGTCAGAATGCCGCAGTTTTATAAATAGGGGTACCGGTTAATTCATGCGATTTTCTAACACAAAATGTAACTTGATTTTTATAAAAAAAAAAAAAAATGAAAGAAAGTATATACCCTTTAATTCTACTATTTATTTTAAATTTAGTATACAATTGTTTCGTTCTCTACTTGAGAACTTCCTCAGTACTACTATTCCCTAAACTAAACTACTGAGGAAATTCTCAAGTAGAGAACGAAACAATTGTATACTAAATTTAAAATAAATAGTAGAATTAAAGGGTATATACTTTCTTTCATTTTTTTTTTTATTTGAAGGTTCTACTAAAGGCGGAATATTTTTAACTATTGATTTTTATGCCAGTGATTCACCTTTCCAAATACTTGTTGGAAAGCTACTGTCATATAGTTTCAGAATCAGTATGTGTCATTTAGCTGAAGCGTAAACAACAATACTTTTTTTTTTACTCTGAAAATGCCGAATTTCGTGCCGGATAAAGTGTTTTTGCGGGGATCACTTCTTCATTACTTCAATATGAAGAAAAAGGCTGCCAAAAGTCATCGTATTTTGGTGGAAGTGTATGGTGTGCATGCTCTAGCTGAGCGTACGTGCCAGAAGTGGTTTGCATGGTTTAAAAGTGGCAATTTTCACTTGGAGGACGATGAACGACCCGGACAGCCAAAAAAGTTTGAAGGTCCCGAATTGAAGACATCCAAAACTCGCAAAATCACTCGACGTCACTCAACGAACCATTTCCAATCGTCTAAAAGCCATATTTTGAAATAAGGCCCTAATTTTCGAGAAAAAACCGCACGAATTAACCGGTACCCCTATTAATCATAGAGTAAGCTAAACATCAAGAACCATCGAATCACTTAATACTCCTTCAGTATGTGAAGAGCCAATTGAAGGATTTGCAAACACTATCTGGCAAGCTGTTGATTGTACTCGTAGTGTCCCAAATCTATGAAAAGCTTCTTATAATTTAGGACTTGACAAAGAAACCTACAATCTCATAAGATAACGAAACTCTATGTGGCCTAAATGGCAAAAAACCCGAAAAAGGTCTCTTAAAATTGGCATTAATAGCCTCACTCAAACAATTAAGAACAGAATGAAGGAGCTCCGGAATCTCCGATGGAACTACGTGCCAACAAATCTAGACGATAACTCGCGAATGTCTGATATTCGGTAATAAATAACAACATATTTACTCCAATCAAGTTAAAGCAGATATACTTGCAGATAAATTTAATGATTTTCACAATATTTCCTATAGGCTCTGCAACAATCTAGCACAAATGATGGTGGTTAAAGCTTTGGAACAACCACCTAACCAAACATCTTTACCTCCTTGTGCATTAGTAAAAACCAGAAGGTTGATAAACTTACCTGAAAAAGTTGAAAACGGCAAAGCTCCAAGTATCAATAGCCTGCCGAATCTAATTCTTAAAAATTTACCCAAAATCGTCTTCAAATGCCTCCTATTCAGCGCCTGCCTTAGTATCTCTTTCTTCCCATCCATCTGGAAATAAGCTCTAGTTATACCTATATTAAATCCTGAAAGGGATCCGTAATCTCCCCATAACTATAAGCCCATTAGCCTACTACCAGGTTTGGATAAGCTCTTTGAAAGAGCAATCCTAAAAAGATTAAACAATTTAATCGCTAACAACCTCATCTTCAATTCGGCTTCAGAAACAGATATTCGACAAAGTATCAGCTTTTCCGTGATACGAACGACATCAAAGCAGCAATGTACAATAAACTGTTGGCAGGTTTGGTGACACTGGACATAGAAAAAGCATCAAATACAGTCTGACATGTTGCTCTTGTCTATAAACTTCAGAAATATAACACACCCCCAAACTTGTTGAACCTTATAAAAGCACTCTTAACCAACAGGAAGTTCCAAATAGGGAAAAGGAAATCCCCAGTGAAAAGTATTACTGCCGGTATACCGCAAGTTCCTACCTTAGCCCATCACTATATAATATCTATAAGTCTGACTTCCCTTCCCTACTAAACTGCCAAGTCGCAGCTTTCGTAGAAGACATTTGCATGTATAGCATACGTGCAGAAACAAATTTCATTATTGCTAGCCTTAAAACGGCATCAGCACTTGTGTATCAATAATACCATTGATCAAAAATTAAAATTAATATTGCAAAAACAAAATCAATATTCTTCGCCAGTAAGCCTAAGCCTGTTCACCTACTCAGGCTACCAATTATTTTTCTAGGGCAAACTATTCCCTGTCGTAAGGATCTCAATTATCTGGGGCTTGTATTTGACAAGAAACTAACTTTCAGAAGTCATATTGAGCAAACTAGCTCCAAAGCGTTTAAGGCCGTGCTCTCGCTATACCAGTTTCTTAATCGTAATTCACGTCTCAACACCAGAAACAAAGTTCGCACCGTCAAAATCGGCAATCCAGCCAATCATCGTATATGGCTCACCTTCTTGGATGCAATGTGCTGTATATCTAGTAACAAAACTTCAGATCACGCAAAACAGATACCTGAAAATGGTACTAACGAGTAATAAAGCGTTATACTTTTCTTCTGAAAAACTACACAACTTGTCCAATCCGCTAATTCGTGCTTGACGAGCCGAAAAACAGCAGTTACTACCACCTTTCTCTTTGGCGATAACTTAGCCTCGCAAATTTTACCTAGTTATAAGTATATAGTTCTAAGTCATGTTGAGCCAATAATAAGCTCAGTAGAGGTCTTTGCCGAAATTTTCCTCTAGCCAATAACAATATTCACATTGGAAATACGATACTACACATAGTTTTAAATAATGTTCAAACGATGGTGAAATGACTTTGTCAGAATACCTAGCATATTTGAAGACCACTGTACCGTATACATTCCAATAAAAAAAAAATTATATATAAAAACATAAGAGAATATGGATTTTTTTGCAGGATTTTTAAATATTTATTTTCAGATGTCAGTGTTTAACAATTTAGTGAGCGGCCTTCTTCTTCTTCCAGAGATCATAACCGAGAGCATCACCGGCATATGCGTTTCCTAAGAGAGCTCCAGTTCCGTAGGCACCATAGGCTGGGGCAGCAGCGTAGGTCCTGATAGCTGGGGCAGCGTAGGCACTGATAGCTGGAGCAGCATAGGTTGAGATAGCTGGGGCAGCAGCGTAGGTAGAGATGGCTGGAGCAGCAACAACGTTCTTAACAATTGGAGCAGCGTATGAGGTCAAAGCTGGGGCAGCATATGAGGCGACAGCTGGAGCAGCATATGAGGCGATTGCAGGAGCAGCAGTAACGAAGCTCTTGACAACTGGGGCAATTGGAGCAATTGGGGTGGCAGCAACAACTGGAGCGCTGTATGCAGAGTAGGCTGGGGCAGCGAGACCTGCATTGTAGCCGTATCCAGCATAGCCAGTGGTCAATGGGGCAATGTAGCCAGCTGAGGCAGCGCCGATAAGAGCAAGAGCCAAAACGATGAATTTCTGTAATCAAAGAGTAAGTCCTTTAGAACCGACCAGGCTGGGGATGCAACTATCCATACCATTTTGATTGTTGTTGCGATTGAATCTCTGAAAGAAGAATCCTAACTGAAGATCCACTGATCAACTGCCGGTATTTATACTGCTGAGGTCCATGAAGATTAGACACGATTAGTGCCGGCAAGCATACTACAATTCAAGATTTCCTTTTTTTGTTTCATGAAAAACCATATCGGAAAAAATCTAAGCTCATTCACTATACTACACGGATTCACGTTATTCGGCTTGATACGTTTTTTTTCGAAAAGGACTTATTTGACGCCTTGATTAACTGATCAGATTTATTTGCATACGCATTAAATATTCATTTTAACTTTTTGCTGTTTCTAACTCTATTTCCCAAAAACTTGAAACTCATGAAATGCACAGGCTTGTAGAAGTACAAGAAACGAGATCAAAAGTCGTTAGCAGACGCATAACTATGCGATTGAAACGAACATAATCCAGTTGGTTGGAAGTATATGAAAAATTTAAGAAGAAATTGGTAGCTTGGAAGGCCGATAGAAGAATAAGTTAATCAAGCTGTGGTGATATGAACTTTAACGAATTTATGACTACAGTATTTTCCTTCAGGATATTTTGCAAATGAGGAAGTCACATTTTTATTTAGATACACATACCAAAAATGTAATGCGCATTGCGATAGAAATATTAGAATCAATAAACGACATTAGATTCCTTTGTTGTTTCCTGCATAAGAATTGGTGTTTAGTTTGTGATTAGTGTGATGAGTCAAATACTTGTTTAGCCTCTTGGAAAATTAAAGCCACTTGGTGTTAGAATGAATTTTAATTCTTGGAAAAAGATTGAATAATTTACCGTAAACATATGTATGTAGTTTTATCTCATGTATCTGCATTTTCGTTTTAAGCCTTATAATGTATTTTTATAAATACTGACAGAAAAAATTCATTAAATATCATCTTGTTTGGTTGTGTTTGAGCTATTTTTTGGAAATAAAGAATTGATTCTTTGGCCGTATATTTCTGGGAAGACGGCTATTTACAGAATGGTTGATAAGGATGAGTTTGCAGAAAAGCAATCATGCTAAAAGGTTTTGAAAAAAAATGAATGATTTGAATGGAGGCTTTTGCCTTAAATAAAACGTTGCTGTGTTTAAGGCATCGATTGAATAAAAAGACACACAATTAGCTTATTCTTCAAAAATGCAGACTTGTTGTATGCATGGGACTATCATAGTTCCATGCATGATAGCTCCATGCATGATAGACTAAATATATCTAAACATTGGGCGCGCTCTAACAAACAATCGATCATATGTTAACTCGAATGTTCGGCCAATAGTACTGCATGAAAATATTTTGAAACATATTGATTGAAAAATAATATAGCCTAAGTGTGGTGTAGTCTAAGCAGGGATGGATGTTGACGTGACAATAATAATGGTTGACATGATTGCTTTAACAGTGTCAGTTATGTCAGTAAATTTCAACAATTTGTCAAATAAGCATACTACTGTGACCAAAAAATAAGGTGACATTTGAATTTTAACTACGCGCGTCGAAGGATTTGGAGAATCATTTTTTTAAGGTTGGTAGTACTGTCAGTGACCTTGTCAAATTTACATGTCAAAATATTCATTAGTGTTTAAGATACGCGTCGTTTCCGGGATGGCCTTCAGTTCCGTTTTCGCTGCGGCTTGAAACTCTTCTATCGTATCAAAACGGTGTCCTCGGAGCGGTCTTTTGAGCTTGCTGAACAGCCAGAAGTTCCACAGCGCCAGATCAGGTATATGCGGTGGTCGCGGAACGATATGGGTTGAGTTTATGGCGAAATGATCACGAATTACGAGTGCAGTATGGGATGGTGCATTATCATGGTGTAAAAACCAAGAATTGTCTTTCCACAATTCCGGCCTTTTAGGTGGATAGCGCTACGCAAAGGACGCATAACGTTCAAATAATATTCCTTGTTGACTGTTTGGCCCGGTGGTCGTAATGCACAACACCAACAAAATCGAAGAAAAGAAGAGGTTGATGGTCGCCCAGGACGCTCTTTGTCTTCGACACGTTCACGGTCGGCTTGGAACACGTTCACGGCCGGCTTGTAAACATTTTTTTTAGACATGACCTCATCACTAAAGGCACCATCCTCAACGTATCCGCAGCAGAAAATTGATCCCGCAAATAAAATTTAATGCAAATTTCAACATCGCAAAAAACGAAAAACTCACTTTTGGCAGCTCACAAAACGACGCGTATTTTGACATGTAAATTTGACATAGATGTCACTGAAAAAATAATTCTCAAAATCCTTCAACGCGCGCAGTTTAAATTCAAATGTCACCTTATTTTTTGGACACAGTAGTACCTCAGAAGTCAAAATTCGTTCAACTGTGTTAATACTAGTATGATCTTCGGATTTCACATTTCCTCCAATAAAATCGTTTGGATGCTTTTAAACCCAAAAATATCGATATTTGAGTAGCCTTACACAAGGTCCTAATACTCTGTAAGTTTGATGAAATTTATATCATATTCACGGAAGCTATATCCATTTGAAATTTCTCATATTACAACAATGATAACACACTATTTTGGTATTTTATGGATATTCCATCGAATCACACTCTACAGTTTGGATTTGATCTTCTTAAAATTTTCAAGTAAGATCGATGACATAAATGCTTTGGGGATTTTATGATTTGATTGATTTTTGTTAGTTGAAAATGGAGAAACAATGGATTTTCTTGTAAACGAGTAAATCTCTTGATCATGTTTCTTGATTTTATTCGTTGCCGGTGATTGCATTTTGTAAGTTGAGTACAAAACCCTACTGACATGAGCGTAGGTCTGTCTACCCAACTTATTTTCGTGTTCAACTTTCTGGTCTTGTGTTTTATGCAAGAAAGTTTAAAACTAATAAAAACTATAAATGGAAAGTGTTATATTGAATTTAGAGTACATTCTCCCTCTTTTGGCTGCAAAACTTGCAACATCCAGTGTTTATCGGGTAAACTTACAACATCCAAATTTAAACAATTCTCTATAAAAGCTAAGCATTTATGGATATTTAAATTGAATTCACTAGCACACATAATTTTTGCAATAGTCGGATAATTATTTTATTTATTTTTTTTTTTTTATTTTATTCATATCCATTTTACAGAAAAATTTCCAATTGCAAAATAGATTCAGAAAATGAAGTAAGAAATTACCATTTATCAAAATGACAATTCAATAATTATGAAAAGAAAACGCAATTGAAAATTACATGTTAAGAATTCTCCGTAGGTTGGACTTGAAAATTCCAAGCGATTCCAAAGGAGGACCAAGCTGAAGGTATTCATGGTCACGGACGAGTCGGACCAATGGTGAATAGAAATAAATATCTGTCCGTGCAAAAGGAATGGAGTAGAACTGGGTAGATCTAGTGTTAGATGAAGGAAGTGTGCAAATAGCATCTTGAACATTAAGCGCAAGACGATTGACTTGACACCATTCGTCTAATAAATTGATGTCATTTTGAAGTGCCAAGCAGTCATTCGTCGAGCGAATGATTTAAAAAGATCTTAAGATCATCGGCATAGAGGAGGCATTCGGAGGTAAAACTACTGGGAAGGTCATTGATGAAAAGGTTGAATAGGAGTGGGCTTAGGATAGAACCCTGAGGTACGCCGGAAGTTGGGGAAAAGGGGGTAGAGGAGAAATCGTTCCAAATTACAGAGCAAGAACGGTTGAGGATAAAGGAACTGATCCATGCAAGGAGGTGACCGGATATTCCGTATCTACTGAGTTTGCTAAGTAATGTTTGGTGGTCAATGCTATCGAACGCTTTGGCAAAATCAGTGTAAATCACATCGGCCTGGCACCTGGAGTCTA
Organism: Odontomyia ornata; assembly: GCA_963969285.1. NCBI lineage: Eukaryota > Metazoa > Arthropoda > Insecta > Diptera > Stratiomyidae > Odontomyia > Odontomyia ornata. Next base: position 94,239,855 of record OZ017741.1, on the reverse strand, counting down.
ACGCAAGGGCTACGAAGTTCGAGAACTCGAGTAGATTAGTAACTGTTGAACGGCCCTTTATGAACCCATGTTGCTTAGCAGAGCGATTCATATGGAAGGCCTCGTAAATTCGTGATTGGACGATTTTCTCTAAAATCTTGCCAAAAGATGAGAGAAGAGATATTGGCCTATAATTGGAGACGGAATTACGGTCACCGGATTTATGGATTGGAAAAATATTGGCATGTGTCCATGTATCAGGGAAAACGCCCGTGGAGAGACTCAAATTAAATATTTATGCAAGAGGAGAACTAAGAGAAGAGCATAGCGACTTTATGAAGAAGTTAGGAAGGCCATCAGGTCCAACAGATCCGCTTGTATCTATCAAGTTGATGATATCTTCCACTTCAGAAGAGCTGGTTGAGATAGAGCTGAAATCAAAATGGGGTGGATTGCCGGAGTTGGAGGAATTAGGAGAGGAGGATTTGAAATTGGATGAAAAAAAACGGCAAAGAGATCGCATATGTCCTGATCATTAGTGGCAGTTTTATTAAGCAAATATACTGAATTAGGGAGATTCTTGGAAGATTTAAGGGACTTAACATAAGACCAAAAAGGTTTAGGGTTATTTGAGGAGAAAGATGTTTGAATGGATTTGTAAGAGGCAAGCAGGTGTGAAGTGGGTAATAATATTGTAGAGCATAGCATAAAATGATTGTACAGCTAGGTTGGGATTAATTGGATCCAAAAGAGAAACCCAATCAATGCTCGCGAGAGTTGATTCTATGCTTTCGTAGTCTGCTTTAAAGAAGTTAAAACGACGAGGGTTTGTTTTCCGTTGCGAGCGTATTGAATGCATCAATAATTGCATTTCTAAGGGAGGATGATGAAGATCCGGAGTAACATATGGCGTCATTGCTAAAGAAATTGGACTGACGGTGGAGGGATTATTTGAAAAAATAAGGTCGAGAAGGACAAAAGAGCGATAGGAGCTTCATTAACCGAGGTTATAGAAGAGTTTGCCCACCGTCTAATTTACCAGTTAACCGTCGGTTTCTATCTTGTCTAAAGACAACATGAAGAGGAATGATTTCTTCATCCGTAAAATCGTCTGTAAGCCAAGTTTCCGATAAACAGATAACATCATCTTTGGCAATGTAGGAAGCAAGATTAATTTCATTCAGCTTGGTCCTTAGACCGCGAACATTTTGATAAAAAACGTTACGAGAGAATGACGAGTCAGAATGATTTAGTCTTTCCGATGAGACTTTCCGGAGGGACGAAAATTTTTTCGAGGAGTCTATTCAAAACGCTTTACCAAAATACCGGGTGGCCAAAAGTCTAGGTTAAGCAAAAACGAAAGGTTTGCCGGAACCGTCAACTTGAAAGAGCCTACAACACAATTAGGGCGGTCGTCACGAGTAAGTTTAATCAAGTCCAAAAGCTTCTGATTGAAGTGCCATTATTTGCACTGTTACTGCTCCTTAGAGATTGGTCATCAGCAGATTGTAGCGCATGGCCAAGATTCGGAGGCTGCGGAAGAGCATCGTGTATATGTGTATATTTTAACTAGACTATGACTTTTCATGTTCATCTTTAACGTTATTATCAGTTAAAGAAGGAAGAGTTTCGTCTTTTTAGGTTGCGATTCTCGTTGGTCTTTACTAAGGAAATCACTAATTTCAGATTTTCGGGCATATAATGTATAATATCGACTGGAAAGTAACGAATCAATTTTCAAATGGCGATTAACTAAATCCTTATTATTTGTTCGGGGATTTTTATAAATCCTATGTGTAACGTTTACCTCTAAAGATGTGAGGAGGGTCTTTAAATAAGTTCATCATTAAGCAAAGAATGATGCGGAAAAGAAAAGCACCCTAAAATTTTCCCCCCAAATATTGTTAAATCATATCGTTAAATCGTATACTTTATTTAGAATTAATTTATTTGTTATTTCTGGTAGAAATGATAGAATATAATATACGGTATATGCTGAAAATTAAGGATACTGATCATTTTGATCATCCGTCAAACAAGGATTTAGTATCTCCATCAAATCCTGGAAGAGTGTCAAATAATCGGCACTTTTCGTACGAAAGATTGTTAAAATTCAATTTCTCTTTCTATTGAACTGTTAATATCTACAGAAACCTTAAAAGGAATACAATTCTGTACAGACACGTTTTAGATCAATATGCTATCCTTCATTTGCAGCCTCTACAATCAAAATTCTTACACACGTCGATCAGTTATATTGAAAATTCGTGGTAAAAGTCGGAAAGTTTTTAATTTTAACGGCAAAGGTCCTTTATCGTTAATTGAATTTCTTGTCCTTTTCAGGAGTCCTAACAAAAAGAAAAAATATGATTTTATTGGGGGAAATGTGAAACTCGAAGATCATACTTCTTCTTCCAAGCACTGCAGCGCCTCTCGGACCTTTGCTTCCTGCAACAAGCGCCTTCAGCTGTCCCGGTCCATTTGCCGCATCCTCCAGTTTCGAAATCTGAGCAGCGATGAGCTGTCTTCGTCTACTGGGTCAGACCAGCGTTTCCTCGGTGTCCCCACTGGTCTGTGGCCTTCAGTTCTCTAAACGAATACTTCTTTAGGCATGCGTTGTTTGTCCATATGATTCATGTGTCCAGCCCATTGCACCTTCCGCAGCCTTACAGTCGTTGAGACCTCCAGCTCCCCAAAAATTTCATACAGCTCCTGGTTGTGTTGCACAATCCCCGGAGGCCGCAGTCCAAATTTTACCCGTTCCGTGCTCCGTCGTTCCTCTCTGTGTACTGTAAATGACTACATACATTTACGAAAAGCTGCGAGTTGTAATCAAAGTATCTGTGAGCGGGGCGTCGTATCATAGATTAGCAGAAGTGGGTGCGTATCCATACTCGTATTTAGTATCAAACATATGCACACAGGACTTCGCAATCGAACGTACCGCCTCAGTGGAACGAGTTGGTTACACACATTAGCTGAGGCAAATCGAGCGGAAGCTTGAGCTTTGTGGTTGCACCAGTTACAGAGAGATGGCAATAAACAGTTGAACTTTGATCTTTTAAATTGTTAAATTGTCTTAATTTTTTTAGTTGGTAAGCAATAAAGTCAGCATACTTATACTATAAAAGAAATTTAAAGACGCAAGAAAATTGAGAAGTATTTCTCCATTCGCTGTCTCAAGGCGTGCGCCCGAGCTTACTCTATCCCAAGGCACTTAGCCCGGGATAAGCGATTTTTTTTTGTGGTAAGGAGGTGAATCCTATCTATGCACAGAGTGTGGAACTCTCATGCGCGACTTGGCTACCCACCAAACACCTCCCCTGTCAATCTGATAAGCGAATAAAGGAAACGTTCAACTGCATACTCAAGGCATCTGTCCGAGTATAAGTACCCCAAGGCAGTTATGCCCGGGGCCTGCAGTTGAACCAGTAATTGATTGATTTATCAATCTGACTGCGTACTCAAGGCATCAGCCCGAGTATTAGCGTCGCAGGGCTTTGTGCCCGGGGCTAGAAGTTGGTTTATAATCAATTGATTCGTTAATATAACTGCGCGCTCAAGGCGTCTGCCCAAGCAACAGTTAAAGCTTAAATAAATAGATTGGTTTCTTCAAATTTCCTTTTCTCTCTGAATAACAAACAAATATAATTATAGTAAATATAAATCGCAAAAATTTTTCAAGCTCCATTAATGCTCGAACTTTATACGTCTCTGTAATAAATTAATTATTAAAAGAATTCAATAGCAAAATATGTTATTAATATTAATATAGTCAACTGAACGTGTAATTATATAACCAATCAAGAATACAATAAAACTTAAATCATTAAACAAGCAAATAACTTTTCAATGATCTAGTTGACACGCATAAAGTAGTAGGTAAGTATTATACAGGAATATCCTTCTCTCCCCGGGAGCCTTGATGTGTATATAGGATACACATCACAACAAGCTCCCAGCGCATACCAGTATACATAGGGTGTACTGGTAGTGTACAACAGTTGTATCGAATTCACCATGGGTCCCCGTATAGCTTCGCTCCGATTATTTGCCTCAGGACCCGTCGCTCAAATGCGTTCAATATATTCGCTCATGCTGGAATTAGGGTTCGTGTTTCACACCTATAGCATAACGCAGGTCTTATCACAGATTTGTATACTTGGAGCTTTGTTTTCCTGTCCATGCACCTGGTCTTCAAGATTGTCAAAACTGAATGAAATATTTTATTTGCGAGCTGTATTCTCTGGCGTATTTCGTCTCTTTCATTGCCCGTCTTCATTATTTTGGTGCTTAAATACACAAATTTGCCAAGTGTGATATTCTGTGTGTTGAAGTATTTTTCCTCGACTGAGTCATGAGCTTTGTATGATTTTCATTGATTTGTAGCCCTACTAGTTTTGCTTCGGTGTTGAGTTTCAGGAAGAGTTCTTTGGCGGTCGTTAATGACCGTGACAAAATGTTGATGTCATCCGCATAGGCTACTATTTGGCTCAACTTGCATAGTAACAAAGTAGTGATATGTCTCTATAATTTTCGCACTATAACTTGTTGTTAGATAGGGAATATAGTTGATTGGCTTCACTTTTTCGGCATATGATCTTGTTGCCAGATGTGTTGGATAACTTTGTGAATAACCATATTTGATGAGCTACACTGGAATCTCATCAATACCCGGCACTTTATTATTCTTTTGGGCTTTGATGATGGAACACACTTCATCCATAGTTGGTGGGGCCAATGGAGGCTCTCCGCAAACATCTAAGGACTCCGATGTTCTAGAGCTGCGTGGAGGATTAAGGAGGTTCTTGAAATATGATGCCCATCTTTCCTTAATCTTGGTTCATCAGCGATGATATTCCCGATGTCGTCAAGATAGAGCACGGTTTCGGGCTGATAACCACGTTTTAGGCTTTTCACCATACTTCTCAATTGGCCATCTACTCTTCTGAGGTTTTTGGAGTGTACTCACTTCGTCCTGGTTTTCCTACCTACGTGTTCTTTGCACGTTTGATTCTTTTTATCTAACGTATTCTGGCACTCATCATCGAACCAATCATTTCTCTTGCACCGGGCTAAATGTCCGATTCTCTGCTCTACCACGGTCTTAATAACCGCTTTAACTTCCATCCAGAGCTCGTTGCTTGTCTTTAACGACGCGTATAATAAGAAGGGAGCCACGTGCTTGTCGAAGGTCTCCGTGCAATTCTTGGCCACGGACGCCGTTTGCAGCCTTTCGATGTCAAATCTTTGTAGCGGGGTGGTCTTCACTGAATATGCATTTGATATACGAAATCGATAAGTTAGTTTGATCAAGTAATGATCTTAGCTACAATTAGCTTCTCAGTATGTACGAACGTCAAGTATACTCAAAGCCGTATGTTTTTGGATCAAAACATGAACGATCTGGTTTTGTGTATTCCCATTCGGTGATACCCAGGTCATTTTATAAATGCGCCAATGTGGGAAGCAAATTGAACGTACGACTAGATTTTTGCTACATGGAAAGTCAATCAGGCGCTGGCCATTGTCATTTGTTTCATGGTGGACGCTATATCCTCCACTCGTTCCACAATGAGATATCACATTGCCAATCTAAGCGTTGAAATCGCCCAGAATTATTTGTGTGTCGTTTGTAGGCAATGAGTCAACTAGTCTTTCGAGGTGATTGTAGAACGTTTCCTTCGTTTTTTCGTTCGTTTATTGCTTAAAAATCAATATCATGCGATTTGAACTCCCTATCCGCAATGAAAGCCACTCTGAATTTTCGTTTTGCACTAGGCTTCCCACTTTCGAATATTCTGTGCGATCTCATGTCTTTTATATCATTACTAGTTCAGTTCGTTTCCTGGATTGCCAGTATTTAACTTTAAAAACGTGTACAGCTCTGCTACTAAATCCGACCTATACCTCCTTTGTGGAGACGTAAGACGCTGAAGGCGAATCTTCCGCGCCTGATAACGGAATCGACGTAAAACCATGCCGCCGAAGATCATACTTCTATTAACACAATTAGGCAAACTTTGACTTCGAAGGTATTTGTTGTTGTGGTCGTAAATACCAACCTCCATTGTTTTTTTTTCAGATTATTCAAATCACTGGTGTCCAATCGCAAGATAGGGACACACATTATTTGTGTATTTCCCCTCCCTGTGCGTCCCTCGAACCAAAGTATGTCAGTTTAGGGCCTGTTTTGAAAAGTTCTCATCAAGACCTTTCATTTGATACCCATATCGGCTACCTACGATGATTTTTTTTTCAGGGGCCTTCTCCTCTATAGAGAGACCCCCCTTAAATACTTTATAAAACTTTTATGTTGTTGAACTTTGAAGAGAGTACCACTTTATACTTACATATGTACAAAATTTGATATTTCTGGTAGTTCGCGAAAACAATTGCTGTGACACACGGGCGGACGGACGGACAGACAGGATGCGATTTTAGAAGGGTTTTGTAAAATTATTTTACAAAATCCTTAAAAGGAAAAAATAATATAGGTGATGAATTGATAACCTTCCTTTCTTTGGAAGTCGGTTAAAAAGAAAGCTGACATCAGATTGCACTAGAAGAGATGAAATTAAGTTTATAAATTCGGGAGCAGATTAGTTTCCCCATATTGGTAGGCATATGTGAAAGATTATCAAACAATCATCACCATAACAGAGAAAAACTGGTTTGGGATTGATCCCGTCAACTTCACTTTATTCCTTTTAGTGCGTTTTCAAGCTTATTTACTTTTTCTCTGAAAAGTTTTAAGTATAGATCCATTAAAAAGTAAATATCCATTAATTTTCTCGAAAAAGGTACTGTAGTATATCAAAATCATCATAGGGCTCTTAGTTGGAAATTATTTTCTTCATTAGAATTGAGAATGAGAAGCACATATTATTATCCCATACAAGAACCTTGGTACATTGATTTTTTGTACCTCCAAGAGGCTTCCATCACGACCGCAAAGCCTCCATTTTAAAATATGCGAAATGAATAGCCCTTCTTGTGTGTGAGAAATCTATTCGTGTTAGAAGAAGCTAAATTTAAGCAGTTCAATGTTGTCATGGAACTGAAGAAAAAAATTGCACTAAATCAAAAAAAAATTTTAATTTTTTTAAAATTTATTTTATGATTCCCGTGTTTGAAAATTTAGTGAGCGGCCTTCTTCTTCTTCCAGAGATCGTAACCGAGAGCATCACCGGCATATGCGTTTCCTAAGAGAGCTCCTGTTCCGTAAGCACCGTAGGCTGGGGCAGCAGCGTAGGTCCTGATAGCTGGGGCAGCATAGGCGCCGATAGCTGGGGCAGCATAGGTTGAGATGGCTGGGGCAGCAGCGTAGGTGGAGATGGCTGGAGCAGCAACAACGTTCTTAACAATTGGAGCAGCGTATGAGGTCAAAGCTGGGGCAGCATATGAGGCGACAGCTGGAGCAGCACTAACGAAGCTCTTGACAACTGGGGCAATTGGAGCAATTGGGGTGGCAGCAACAACTGGAGCGCTGTATGCAGAGTAGGCTGGGGCAGCGAGACCTGCATTGTAGCCGTATCCAGCATAGCCAGTGGTCAATGGGGCAATGTAGCCGGCTGAGGCAGCGCCGATAAGAGCAAGAGCCAAAACGATGAATTTCTGTAATCAAAAAGTAAGTCCTTTAGAACCGACCGGGCTGGGGATGCAACTATCCATACCATTTTGATTGTTGTTGCGATTGAATCTCTGAAAGAAGAATCCTAACTGAAGACCCACTGAACAATCGTCGGTATTTATACTCCTGAGATTCCTGCTATTCTGAATATGATTAGTGCCGGCAAGCGTAATACAAATTATAGTTGGTTTTTTTGTATGGAGAATCATTTCACAAAAAATATAATTTCATGCACAATCCTAGACGCATACACTTGATACATTTAATAAAAAAGGATTAATTCATTGCCCTGATTAACAAACACGTACTATAAGCACTAATCGTATTTATTTGCATACCTACTAAATATTCATTTTGGCTTTTTTGTTGTGTCTAACTCTATTTCCAGATAACTTGAACCTCATAAAGTGCTTAGATTTGGTACTAGAAACAAGATCAAAAGTCGTTTGCAGACTTATCGCTATGCAGTTAGAATAAAAAAAATCCAGTTGATAAAAACGGGAAATTAATGCTAGAGAAGCTGATAGTAGAATAAATCAAACAAGCTGTGGCAATGTTAAATTCAACGGTTTTGCTAGTTTTTCCTTTCAGGATACTCGTATATCAGATGACGAAGTTGCATTTTAGTGGTGATGCCAGTAGAATACTATGCCCATGTAAATCAAAGGCGACCGATATTCGTCTAGTTAATGAAAATCAAAGCTGATTGGTGGTTGAAAAAGATAAAGCAAGTTTTCTTCTTTAAGAACTCATTTTACTTATTTTACTAAGATTGCAGATTTTTTCGATTTTGAATTCTTATGGCTCTTTTATGTTCGGTGCCATTTTGTATTTATGTTGTTATATTTTCGCTTGTTTGTGTGTTTTTTTCATGTGTTTTCATACATAAATTTTGAACGGAAACCGATAGGAAAGCCTTGTTTACGGTAAAGTATAGGACTTACTATGAATAAAGTGTCATAGAACATAAAAATCAAGTAACGGTTAAAGATACCTTAGCACAACTGATTGACGCATTTTACGATTTTGATTGTGCAGGTTTCAAACAAAAAACAACATATTGGACTACAATAAAATGTATCGGCACTTTATTTAAAATTTATAGATATGAACAATTAAATAGGGGACATTGAAGTCGAGAAATTGAATTTCAGTGCAATTTTGTATATCATAATTCCATTATTTTGTGACTCTTCAAGGATTTGATGACGGGCAAACACTTTTTTGGTTATGGGTGATGCAAGTAATCAACACTCGTTCTTTCCCCAGTAAATAATATATTTTTGTCAATTCTTTCTTTTTATAATAATCTATTTTCAAATCAAGTTAAATGCTAAAATTTTAGATGATTTAATGAAATATTTATGCCCTCCTGCTGGCAATTAACCGATTACAAAATTTTTCTTACATCCATTGATGAAGATTTTATGCGTAAGATTTGCAAAATTCCTGCAAAGAATAATGTAGATTAAATGACAGCATGTTATAGAAGTAATTGCTGTTTGAAAATTTGTTATTTTCTAGAAAAATTTATGAATAGTTTGCCGAGAATTCAAAGTTAGTGACTCCTATACAATAAATCAACAATAATCGAATTTTCTTTGTATAACTGATCATAACTTTGAAAATGAACATGAAAGTACAAAGTTGATTTTTCTCAAAGTAAAGTGACAAATTTTCGTGAAAGTTTTTTTAAAAGCAAAAGTTATCAAATAGTAAACGAGTATAACGGTTAAGAAGGAAATTTTTGCTACTTGTGATGTCTTTGCCTTAAAAACAAAGCATGTGTAGATTTCAATTATTGAGGTTGCAAATAAGACCTGCTATATTGGACTGATATGCGTGAGAATGGAAAAGTGATGTAACAATAAGATAACAGAAGATACTTCAGTCAAAAAACTGTATCGATACGCATTCTTATAATTGTTTGGTATTACTCATTTCAAAATAAGTTTTTTTTTTTCAAGTTTGTTGCAAGAAAATTTAAATATCTAGCAAAATTTAAATCACTGATTCATTTGATACTTCTTTGGTGTAGGCCCTCTCGTGCGGCCCTGATGAGGACTCCTCGTAAGTGGACCTTCACTCTTAGCGTTCAGTCCTGATAAGGACTTTACTCTTTGTAATGTCAGCGTTCAGTCCTGATAAGGACTTTACTCTTTGTAATGTCAGCGTTCAGTCCTGATAAGGACTCTTGGCTTAAGTTCCTGCGTCGAGGTAATAAAACTCAGGGTTTTTATTTAATAACAATTTATTTCGGCGAAAACAAGAACGTAGAGTTTACTTGGACGGCTTCGTAGCTTGATTGAAGCGTAGAGAGAGTTTGCGTTGAGCTCGTGCCGTGATATCAGATTATGAGAATCGAGAAGAACGGAACGAGCTATTTTGTATTTTCTGGCGGCAATTTTGTAGATGCTGCTCAGCCGCGACGCGCTGCAAAAATCTGCCGCGGGAGCAGGATCTGCTTGCGGCGAGAAGGAGCTGTTGAGGGTGGGGCGTCCCGTGCCGCCACACTTCATTATTTTAACGAGCTACTGTGGAGTGGTCTTTATTATGGGTAGAGAGCTCAAATTGCACGTTACTTATTTTAAGGCAGTCAATAAACGAATGTGTGCAATCTGTATAAAGGTGAAATTCTTCAAAATCTGGCCGATAAGCGTACCATAGAGAAGGATGAAAAACCGAAGGAAGCGTTCTACAATTACTTAAAAAGGCTCGTTGAATCATTGCCCACAAACGACACAAAAATAATTCTGGTTGATTTCAACGCTATCTCATCGGCAAACGACTGAAGGATAAAGCCTCCACGGTGAAACAAATGACAACAGCCAGCACCTGATCGACTTTGCATCTAGCAGAAATCTAGTCATATGGTCGCCTTACTTCCCACATCGACGCATTTTAAAATGACCTGGGTATCGTTGGATGGCCACACATACAGCCAGATCAACCATGTTTTGATCCAACAACGTTGGGCCTCGAGCATACTTGTCTTTTACACGTACCGAGGAGCCAATTGCAACTCAGATCATTGCTTGATCAAATTAACCTATCGATCTCGTATGTTTAAGGTGTATTCGGCAAAGACCAGCCCGCTACGAAAATTTGACATCTAAAGGATCCAAACGGCGTTTGTGGCCAAAAATTTCACGGAGGCCATCGACAACGTGCTGGTTCCCCTCTTATCAAACATATCGCTAAAAACAGGCAACGAGCTCTGGGTGGAAGTGAAAGCAGCTATTAAGATCCGGCAGAATAGATGTCCGCGGAGAGCTTCCATTGGCCCCACCAACTCTGGATGAAGTTTGTTTCATCAAAGCCAAAAAGAATAATAAAGCGCCGGGCATCTATGAGAATCCAGTGGAGTTCATCAAATATACTATGGTAGCAGTACTGTTCATCAAACTATTCACAAAGTCATCCAGCACACTTGGCAACAGAACATATGCCGAAAGAGTGGAGCCAATCAATCACATTCCCTATCCACAAAAAAGGTGAAAAGCTGCAGTGCGAAAATTATAGAGGCATATGAATGATAGAAAATGAAATTGGATCATACGCCAACAGTATTCTTGAGGAGTATCAAGGAGGTTTTAGAGCAGGTAGATCGACAAAAGACCAATTGTTCACAGTCAAGCAGGCACTTGAAGAATGCTGGGAGTTCAGCATAGACGTACATCAAATTTCCGTTGACTTTAAGCAAGCATACGACAGTATTGATCGTAACGTACTGTATCAAATAATGCTTTGCTTTGGCATCCCAGCCAAATTAGTCCGTCTTACCAAAATCAAAATGACGTCAACGATCTCCCAAGTCCGCATCAATAACTAACTCACCAATGCCTTTGACACAAATATCGGACTAAAGCAGGGAGATGGGCTGGCCCCATTGCTATTTAATTTGGCTCGGGAATACGTCATACGGAAGCTACCTATCGATATGTGATGTACATTACTATACAAGTCGAGCCAAGTAGTAACCTATGCGGACGACATAAACATTCTGTCACGGTCATTAATAACCGCCAAAGAACTTTTACTGATACTCGACAGCGAGGCAAAAGTAGTAAAGTTAAAAATCAATGAAAATAAGACAAGACTTATGACGCAGTCGAGCACACTTGGCGAATACCATATCAAAAATGTGAGCGCATTTGTGTATTTAGTTACCAAAATAACAAAAACGGGCAATGAAAGAGACGAAATACGCCGAAGAATACAGCTCGCAAATTAAATATTTTATTCTGTATTGTCGCCCTTAAGGACCAGCTCTATACACAGGAAAACAAAGGTCGAAGTATACAAACCTGTGATAAGACCTGTGAAATGCTATGGGTGTGAAACATGGACTCTAACCCAAGTATCCGCAAATATATTGAACGCCTGTAAGAGACGGGCCCTGAGGTGAATAATCGGCACAAAGCTATACGGGGACCAATGGCAAATTCGATACAACCATGAGCTGTATGAAATTTTCGACGAAACGGAGGTCTCAACGACTGTAAGGCTGCGGAAGCTGCAATGGGCTGGACACATGAATCGTATGGATGAACAACGGATACACAAGAAGGTATTCGTTGGGAGAACTGAAGGCCGTAGACCAGTGGGGAAACCGAGGAAACGCTGGTCTGAATCGGTTGACGAAGACAGTTCAACGCTACTTGGATTTAGGAATTGGAGGACGCGGTCAATGAATCAAGACAATTGGAGGCGCTATTAGCAAAAAGCGAAGGCCCGTGAGGAGCTGTAGTGCGAAGACGAAGAAGAAGAAGAATAGATGATCGGACATCCATCCGGGCTCAATCGAAATGATTCGTTCTATGATGAGTGCCAGCATGCATTGGACAAGAAGAACCAGGCATACACACAAGATTTAGGTAAGAAAACCAGAACGAAAAGAACGCTAGAGTAACGAATAGGATAATTCGATTAAAAAAGAAAAGACTACAACGACTTATTGATAAGCATTGATGTAAGTCTAGCAAACAACAAGAAAAGTTTACAAAGTAGTAAAAAGCCTGAGGCGAGGTTACCAGCCCAAAACCACACTTGGTCGTGATGACATCGGCAACACTATTGCTGGTGAAAACAGGAATAAAGAAAGATGGGCATCATATGTCAAGAACCTACTCAATTTTCCGTACAGCCCAAAATGTTGAAACTTCTAAATATTTCCGGAGAACTTTCAATGGCGCCATCAACTGTCTGATGTTTGTTTCACAATAGGGGCCCAAAGGAATAATAAAGACCAAGCACCGATGAGATTTCAGTTGAGCTTACAGAATTTAATGATGTTCAGAAAGTCTTTCAGAAAGTTACATCTGGCAGCAAGAACATATGCCAAACAGGTAACATAGACGTAAACCTTATTATCGTTGATCTCAAGCAATTGATCGTAACGTAATGTACCAAACAATGCTTTGCTTTGGTATCCCTGCCAAATAAGTCTATCTTATCAAAATAACATCAACAATCTCCCATGTCCGCACCAATAACGAACTTACCGATGTTTCTCACAAAAGTATCAGACTAAAGTAGGGTGATAGGTTGGCCTCATCAGTGTTCAAGTTGTCTCTGGAACATGTCATCAGAAAGCTACCTGTTGATATATAAGGAGCATTACTATACAAGCCGAGCCATGTGGTACTCTATGCGGACGACATGAATATTTTGTCACGGTCGTTAACAAGCACCAAAGAACCTATTCTGAAATTCAATAGTGAAGTAAAACTAGTAGGGTCACACACTAATGAGAATAAAACAAAGCTCATCACTCAGTCAAAAAATAATACATCAAATGCCCAAAATATCACACTTGGAATATGCAGTATCAAAAATGTGGGGAAATTCTTGTGTCTAGGCGCAAAAATAACGAGAACCAATAATATAAGGGACGAAATACGCCAAACAATACAGTCTTGACAATCTTGAAGACCAGCTGCATACACAGGAAAACAAAGCTCCAAACAAACTTGTGATATGGCCTGTTGTAGTGATTTTTAGACTTTAAAAGGTCCGTTAAGGATTGCAGCGGTGTTCTGCTACCTCAACGAGCAGAACCAGTACTACGCTGGAAATAGTCTTATCTGGGGATGTGTAAGTGCGCTGGTAAGCTAGCTTTGGGGTGTCGTGGGGCGGGTTCTTTTTTCACCCTCTAGAAAATATATTCACAATTACGATTTATTTGGTGACCGGAGTCAAAAAGGCAAAATCGATTGACTGGTGATAAAGGTGCCAATGGCCGAAGTAACTTGCCAAAAGGAATCACTAAGGAAAAACACGACATCGAATAAATAATTACCCGCGCGCGATAATCGAGACGATTTCATTCTTGCTACCCCCACGCATCCCTTCCAATCGGATCAAAATCAAAAAATGCTACTTCGGCCCATATCAATTGTGAGGGCATCTGTAACAACGAAAAAAAGAGTTCATTCGATGGCCAGCTCAGGAACAGAGGGGCCAGCCATCGTGGCAGGTCCAATACCCGGTCGGGAATCAAAAACTTTCATGTGCAATTAATGAATCATTATTACTTCTTTCAATTACTTCAATTAAAGGAATTATTACAAGATTTTTCTTTAAAGGTTGACAACTCAGATTTCCTTTGCCCAATTTTTTATTCAAATAATTTTCATCTAGCTTTCGATAAAACAAAACAATTATTTGATCTGATTCAATTTTAAATTGGATTACGATAAAGTTCCAAATCATACAAAAATCAAATATTTAAGTTTTTTATAAAGTTTAATAAATAGTTAATGAAAAAAGAAAGAAAGGGGTACTAACCCTCTCCCATAACGAGCGCTTATAGGAAGAGGTAACAGTGCCGATTTTTCCAAATCTTAAAAATCAAGTTTTTCGAGAAACTTCTCAATCACTTCCTTGTTTTCTTCTGTTAGCATTGAGATTAATCCAGTTAAGGTGGTGATAGTAATTTTATAAATATGGATTCAATAAGGTGTCAATCGAACGATAAATTCGATCGAAAATCCAGCAACATGACATATAAACACACGCAAAAGTTACGTTGCGACTCGAACTGTTAAGTAACCTGACTTCACCCTTTCGTCATGGAGTTATGTGTGGTCAGTCAAGATGAGGGGTCCAAAAATAACTCGGGGCAGAAACGATAAGCCCACTATCAAATGCTTTTTCGATATTTTCGATGGCAAAATCTATAACTGAAGATTTACACAAAGTTTCAGTTTCGTTACCGACCACGGACATTTCGTTCGGATATAAAAGGGAACTTTTGTAGCTTATTGCACCGTTTTTATTGCAAATGATTTTTTTCACTCACAAGAAGCTGTATCGCGCAAACATGTTATTTTTCTACTCAGTAATCTCTGACAAGGAATAACAGCGAACCCAATCCTAAAACCACTCAAGACAACTAGACCCCATATGAAAACAAAATTTCGAAGCATTTACGGACCTTTATCTTTATTGCTTCTAATTCTACTACTCACAATTCAGAGGAATTTATGAAGCACTACAGTTTAACTTCCTGATTATTTGAAGAAATAATATTTATTCCCTACATAGCCCAAAACTCAACGCACTGTTTGCGCCGGGACTCTTTTGTCCCGAACTTTGATTTCATTATTTGATGCATTCAGCAAAAGGCTCAACAGTTTATTAAAATCTTTTAATAAATGTTCTGTAGCTCTGATACAAACCAACCAACAATTGAACAATGAACAAACTTTTGTTTCAAAGTTTTGACAAATTAAAAAATGAATGAAAAATGGATTAGTCGATTGATTAAAATGAAATGTGGCATTCGAAAATTTAAGTACGTTCGCTTTGTGGCGAATTGAATTTGAATTTGATGAATTGAATATAAATAATCAATCAATCGATAAATCAATCAAATAAATCGAATTAATTACGAATGGGCTAATTATTACAGTGTTAATTAACCTTAAATAACTATGTATGTTGATTGAAGCGTTGATGTTGCCGGATCAGGCCGTGATGGATACTCAGGGGTTTCAGGAACTCAACATCAACCCCCTCGTCGAACGGTCCGTTCAACCTCCTCCAAGGTGTGTGGTAGACTATAGCGTCTAGGTAACGGCACTGGTGGTTAGACATGCAGGTTGGATTGTAGTTTGCAAGAACGCCAGCGGAGGTAGATTACCAGTATGACTATTCCGGGAATGCCCAGGTAGCCGATGGTGTATTGGTGGATGTCGTCATCGGTCACTTGATTGGTCCATGAAACATCTTTCGCTTGTAGTTGTTTTCGTAGTTCTTCGATTTCAGATGCAGACTCAATGAAATGAGTCCACAAGGTTGGGCACATTCTATGGAATAGCCAATTTCCGCTAATACGGTCCCAAATCGTAACAAATGTGCAACTTCTACTGGCTGGAAGATAAGTAGACTCGACCTAATGGTTGAAAATACAGACCCGCATGAGGTCTGGCTGTTGAGCCTTGTGTTGGAGAGGCGTGCGCTATGGGAGCTAGCAGGCACATCAAGAGGAGCGCCACAATTGACTTGGCAGTTCGCATCGATCGCCAGCTACACCTCGGGATGTCATCGCCGCTGGTCTGGGAGCCTTCCTTCGTCAAGTGGAGGGAAATTGCTTGTGATGGTTCTTCGTTAGACTGTGCGTAGTCGAGCACTGGTAACGGGGCAAGTTTGCGTATTGGTCTTTGCAAACTTCCGGAGGCGGTTTTGACATCAGCGACTTGTACGAAATCATCGGTGCCTTCGCTCGTTTTGACAATTCGTCCCAGTGGCCACTTCATCGATGGGGTGTCATCTTTGCTTATGATGACCACTGTTCCCGGGATCGCATTGAGGTGTGACTGTCTCCACTTGACACGATGCTGCAACTGCGCAAAGTATTTTTGCGACCATCGCCTCCAGCATTCGAGTTTGAGGTGATTGATCAGCTTCCACCGGCAATGCAGACCTCTGGTGACTGGCTCTGCACAACCATCCACCATGGCTGTGATGGATTCTTTGATGAGAAAATGTGCTGGAGTCAAGGCTGCCAAACCATTGGGATCGTTTGACATCGGAGTCAGTGGCTTAGAATTGAGGCTAGTCTCCACCTCAACCATCAAGGTATGTAGCTCCTCGTCGGCGAGAGCCGCCCACGAAACACCTCGACGGATCAAATTTTAGCTGATTTGACCGCCACCTCCCACAAGCCGGCAAAATGAGGCACGCGTGGAGGGATGAAGTGCAAATTGATTCCCCGGCTGGAGCCCGCCGTTACATGTTGACGCGTTTTGTTGGAGTATAATGAGTACGACAATTCTGATAGCTGGTTGTGAGCTCTCACTTTGTTGGTGGCGTTGTCACAAAAAAGGTTTCGGCAATGCAACGTTTGAGAGCACAGAAGAATGCCTCTGTGCTTAGATCGCTGAATAGCACCAGGTGGATGGCCTTTGTAACCAAACAGCAAAATATGGCTAGGTACATTTTTTGCGGTCGGGTTCCTCTTCCTCGGTAATGGATCATCATAGGACCACAAAAATCGACGCCAGAGTTGATAAACAGACGAGCTGGCTGAATACGTGCACTCGGCAGGTTTCCCATGACTTAAAAAAACAGCTTAGGCATGACTTGCTAGCACCACACGTACCGTTGAATGACCGCTCTTTAGTGGTAGTGAGCAGTGTTTGCGTACCTAGATGGCGGTGGTCATGATGGATGTCCATAATCAGCAGTCAGGTAAACGAATGTTTGAATGGTAATAAAATGGGATGTTTGGCATTGAACGTGATCTTGGGGACGTCTAGTCTCCCTCCGACACAAATCATGCCCTCTGGATCCAGGAATGGTACCAGTCCCACCAACGGACTATGCTTGGAGATTTGCCTCCCCGATCTGATGTCCAAAGGTTCGCAATTAAAAGTTTGTGATTGTACATAATTCAAGATGATCTCTAGGGCTATGGATAATTCATCACTCGTGGGCGCTTGATTTGTCAGTTGAGATTACTTGGCTGCCGGCTTAAGAGCACAGATAAATCACATCATGTAGCGCACTATGCGCTGCTGCCTCTTGAAGAAATTGCCGCGTTGGATCTGTAGAATGAAGTGTGTTTCAAGAGCCTCTGCGGCTACCATAGTGGTCTTGGTCAGTTCCGTCTCCAAGTCGCAAGGGCCCCACTTCGATACTCGAAAGGCTACACTGATTCTGCGCTGGATAAAAATGGTGGTCCTTTTAACCACGAACTACAGCGGTTCAATTCAGCCGGTACCACCGCACTGGTAATGATGCATCCCAGTCCAATCCCAATCGCCATAATTCCTGTGGGAATAGCTTGGCTGCTACAATCACAGGTGCCAGAATGCCCAATGGATCGAACATTCTAGCTATATCAGATGCCATCGTCCTCTTGGAGAACTTTGCATCGGTTGGGTCCAGGTGGATTTGGATCCGGAGCTTGTCAGTCTTCGGACACCAGATGATTCCAAGTGTCTTAACGTCCAGGTCCAGATGGTATTTCGGCTGAGGTATTGCGGCTTGTCTATCACCATTGTCCTGACTTCCTGCTCAGCGCATTCAACGCTTGCCTACGGGAAGGGGTTTCCCCGGTACGATGGAAGGTGGCGAGGCTCGTGCTGATCAGCAAGGGGAAGGGAAATCCCAAATCGCCATCCACACGCCGCCCGTTATGCATGCTAGACACGGCTGGGAAAGTGCTAGAGAAACTCATCAAGGGAAGACTCACTGACGCGATTCATGCTGCTGGAGACCTATCTCCTCGGCAGGACGTTCTACCATTGATGCAATTGCAGAGGTGGTGAACGCGGTCCAAAAGGTAGAGGCATATAGTTGCACTAAGCGACGGATCGCCCTGTTGGTGACACTCGACGTCAGGAACGCCTTCAACTCCGCTAGATGGGTGGATATTCTGGATACGCTGGAAAATCCTTTTCAAATTCCAGAATATCTAATGCGGCTTTTGAGGAGCTAACTGAAGGACCGAAGTCTGCTCCACGACACGACACAGGACAAACAAAGGATACTAAGAATGAGAATGAAGGATGGAAATTACATTGGGTGTTGACCAGGGATCTATCCTTGGTCCGGACCTGTGGAACATGTCTTACGATGAGCAACTGAGACTTGAGATGTCAGATGAGTCCCACTTGGTCAACTATCCGGATGATGCTACGGTTCTGGCCGCTGGATGCACCGTTGAATAGGCTAGGTATGCTAATGTGCCAAATAAGGGACTAGATGACTGCTCGTGGGCTCAGTTTAACACTGGAGAAAGCCGAAGTGGTCATCTTGACAAAAAAGAGAATCCCTAGAGTAAGAATGATCAGTATTGTAGACATACGAATCGAATCGAAGCCATCCGTGAAGTACCTGGGGTTACTGATCGACTCGGAGATGAGTTTGTCTGAGCAAATCAGGGCAACGACTCAGAAGGCTGCTTCGGAAATATCGGCTCTGTGTCGATTTATGGCTAATGTAGGGGGACTCCGCCAAAGATGGTCCCAAGCCCGTTTGAGAAAGGAGGAGGGCACCCCTTGTTTCCCCAACCCATAGCTTCCATGGTTCCTCATCCCAAACCCCCCAAACTAAATGGTAGAAAATGCTCTCGGGGTGTACATTGAGTTCACTGGTTCCCCAATAATGTAACGTTAAATGTCGAAAAATAATCATAACTGTAAATACATCTACAGCTCTGCTACTAAATCCTCCTTACACCTCCTTTGTGAGGATGTTAGAGAGTGAAGCTGAATCTTCCGCGCCTGATAACGGAATCGACGTAATAACCATGCCGCCGGAATGCAGGTTGGGCGACGGGCTAACTCCCCGTCGCTGGAAAATCTTTAATTGTTTCGAAACCTGAAGATCGGCCTTGGAATGGATTGGACTCATGGCAACGACCTCGCGAACGAACAATGGACGATAGAATTGGATCCTGGAATGTCAGATCACTAAATTACTCTGGCGCTGTTAACGACCTTTTACAACAGACCAGTCAATATCAATTAAAAATACAGGCAGTCCAGGAAACGAATTGGACTGGAAACGACATTGAAGACATGAGATTGCAGTTAATATTTAAAAGTCGGAAGCCTACTGGAAAACGAGAATTTAGAGTGGCCTTCATTGTGGATAGGGACGCACGTTATTGATTTTAAGGCAGTCTATGAACGGTTGTGTGCGATCCGTATAAAAGCGAAATTCTTCAAAATTTGGCTGATTAATGTTCACGCCCCGACCGAAGAAAAGGACGAAGAAACGAAGGAAAAGTTCTACAATCATCTGGAAAGACTGGTAGACTCATTACCCACAAACGACACAAAAATTATTCTGGGTGATTTTAACGCTAAGGTTGGCAATGAGCTTTCCCATCGGGGAATGACTGGAGGATTGAGCCTCCTCGATGAAACAAATGACAACGGCCAGCGCCTGATTGACTTCGCATGTAGCAGAAATCTAGTCATACGTTCGACCTGCTTCCCACATCGACGCATTCATAAAATAACCTGGGTATCACCGGATGGCAACACACAAAACCAGATCGATAATGTTCTGATCCAACAACGTTGGGCCTCGAGCATACTTGACGTCCGTACATACCGAGGAGCCAATCGTAACTCAGATCATTACTTGATCAATTTAAACTATCAATGTCGTATGTCAAAGGCATATTCAGCGAAGACCAGCCCGCTACAAAAATTTGACATTGAAAGGCTCCAACCGGCGTCTGTGGCCGAAAATTTCTCGGAGACCCTCGACAACCAGCTGGCTCCCATCTTATCAGATGCATCGTTAAAGACGAGCAACGAGCTCTGGACGGAAGTGAAAGTGGCTATCAGAACGTGGCAGAACTGACGATCGGACATCAAGCCCGGCGCAAGAGGAATGATTGGTTCGATGATGAGTGCCAGAATGTGTTAGATAAAAAGAATCAGGCGTACAAAGAATACGTAGATGGGAAAACCAGGACGAAGAGAGAACACTATGAAAATCTCAGAAGAGTAGCAAATAAGATGATTAGGATTAAGAGAAGGAAATACTATGACGACCAATTGAGAAGTATAGATGTAAGTTTAGCGAGCAATAACACAAGACAACATACAAAGTAGTGAAAAGGCTGTAACGTGGTTATCAGCCCAAAACCACGCTCTGTCGTGATGACAGCTGTAATATAATCGCTGATGAAATCAAAATCAAGGAAAGGTTGGCAACATATTTCAAGCACCTCCTTAATCCCCCGCACAGCTCCAAAACATCGGAGCCTATAGATATCTGCGGAGAGCTTCCATTGGCCCCACCAACTCTGGGTGAAGTTTGTTCCATCGTCAAAGCCCAAAAGAATAATAAAGCGGCGAGCATTGATGAGATCCTAGTGGAGCTTATCAAATATGGTGGCAGTAGTGTTCATCAAGCTATTCACAAAGTCATCCAGTGCACTTGGCAGCAAGAACATATGCCGTAAGAGTGGAGCCAATCAATTATACTCCCTATCCACAAAAAAGGTAAGAAGCTACAGTGCGAAAATTATAGAGGCATATCACTACTTTGTACGGCGTATATAATATTTTCTAAAATCTTAGAAAATAAAATCGGATCATACGCCAACAGTATTATTGGGGAGTATCAAGGTGGTTTTAGGGCAGGTAGATCAACAAAAGACCAATCGTTCACAGTCAAGTAGGTACTTGAAAAATGCTGGGAGTCCAACATAGACGTACACCAAATTTTCGTTGACTTTAAGCAAGCATACGACAGTATTGATCGTAACGTACTGTACTAAATAATGCTTGGTTTCGGCATACCAGCCAAATTAGTCCGTCTCACCAAAATGACAATGACGTCGACGACCTCCCAGGTCCGCATCAATAACCAACTCACCGATGCCTTCGACACAAATATTGGACTAAAGCAGGGAGATGGGCTGGCCCCATTGCTATTCAATTTAGCCCTGGAGTGCGTCATACGGAAGCTACCTGTCGATACGCGAGGTACATTACTATACAAGTCGAGCCAGGTAGTGGCCTATGCGGACGACATCAACATTTTGTCACGGTCATTAACAACTGCCAAAGAACTCTTCCTGAAACTCGACAGCGAAGCAAAACTAGTAGGGCTACAAATCAACGAAAATATAACAAAACTCATGACGCAGTCGAGAAAAAAAACCCCAAATACACAAAATATCACACTTGGCGAACACAGTATCGAAAATGTTAGCGAATTTGTGTATTTAGGCGCCAAAATAACGAAAACGGGCAATGAAAGAGACGAAGTACGCCGAAGACTACAGCTCCCAAATAAAATATTTTATTCAGTATTGACGATATTGATGGCCAGCAGAATACATGGAAAAACAAAGCTCCAAGTATACAAATCTGTGATATGACCTGTGTTATGCTATGGGTGTGAAACATGGACCCTAACCCAAGCATCCGCAAATATATTGAATGTCTTTGAGCGATGGGTCCTGAGGCGAATAATCGGAGCCAAGCTTGACGGGGAACAATGGCGAATGCGATACAACCATGAGCTGTATGAAATTTTTGACAAACCGGAGGTTTGAAGGATTGTAAGACTGCGGAAGCTGCAATGGGGTGGACAGATGAATCGTATGGACGATCAACGGATACCCGAGAAGGTATTCGTAGGGAGAACTGAAGGCCAGCGGCCAGTTGCATTTATGCTCGAATCGGTTGACAAATGGAACCAGGTGGCACATTATGCTCGTGCAGTCAACATATGAAAAGGACTCACAGCAGCCGGGGGCACTGGTGCTGGGGGATCGCTTGTCTGGTAGTTTCTTTTTCCCTCTCCCCTCCCACTAGGAAAGGGATCCCCCAGCTTGAAGGCACCTCACGGCGTAACAAAACGAAACCTTGCCCAAAGTAATGTGTCAAACGGTTCCAGGCTGGGTTCTCAGGTTGATAGGGGAGCTGTTTAGTGGGTAGTCCAGTCGCCTTCTTGCGAGCATGGGAGTCTCAAACTCTGTACATAAATGGCATTCACCTCCCTACCACAAAAAAAATTCTTAGTGTAATCACCGAGTAAACTACCGAAGTCCACCTGGACCTATTTGTCCTCAGGTTTAATCTGCTTCAACAATAGAGGATGCTTGGCACACCATTTGCGCAAATGCATACCTACGCTCAAGAGCGTAGCGCATAGCTCCGCCTGTTTGCGAAGTGCCTCCTCTAAGCTGTCTGGCCCGATCATGATGTCGTCAATATAGCAATACTTCTCCAACGCACTGCTGCCCAGGGGACCTTTCTGCTGGTTCTCTTGTACTAGAACCTGTAGACATTTTATAGCTAGATACGGGGCACACGTTGTGCCGTAGGTTACTGCTTTCAACTGATAGTAGCACACTGGTTGCGATTAACTATTTCTCCATATCAAGCCATGGTACCGACGGTCTTCAGGATGCAGTATTATCTGTCAATAAATCTTCTCGATGTCGTCGGTGAATACGAAACAAGACATACTGAAATGCAGAAGTATCGAAAAGGGTCATCCTGGACAGTAGGTCGTTTGTGGTCATCTTACTGGATGCATCAAAAACTACGCGCGGCTTGGTTGTACTGCTGTCAGGCTTCAGGACACAATGATGTAGAAGAAAGTATCGTAATTTCTCCCGCTGCTGTGACATCGTTTCCTCTATATCAACTGTATAAACTCCATACTAAGAGGTCCAAAGTGAATGTCACGTCCAGTGTGGTTCATTCCCAGCCAATATGGCAGAAAGTCGGAGTACTATCAGTGCTTAGCAGTCAACTGGCCACAATTTCTAGGATTTCTACTTCTCAGTCCATTAAACGTATCCCCTTTTCGATTGCTTTAGTGCTGAAGTCCCCCTGAATGAGCACGTTGTCATCTCCGTTTCAAACAGCGCTCTTTATGGCATTAGACTTAATTTGGAAAGATATTTTCGATTCGTCCGGCATTATATACCCACTAAAGAAGGTGGTCTTTGAGTTATGAACCCACACAAATCCATCCTTCCGTCTAGAAATCACTTTTCCGAACCCAGATGGATGTATTGTCTGTTTCATCAGGATATCATGATGCAGAACTTTTATCATGGTGTTGCTCACTCAGCAGCTAAAAGTTGGCCTTCATGGCCCTCGCAAACTACTTAAACAGGTTTTGGGTGATTGAACTAAGGTGTAGGATTAGCTGAGCATATGGGTCATCATTGCCTAAGGCTTCCTGGAAAACCTAACATTCTATGATCCTACCATCCGATCCTGAATCAACATTCTTGCAAAGAATACAGTGTGCCTTATTTGTACACTTTTCTTTTGTGTCCCCATCACCGTATACGTAGCATGGGAAACTCCTATCGGCCCCTTTGTATACTTATGTGGTGTGAACATAGCCAATGTATTTGAAACATTGAAGGGGCGCTACTCCTTGCCATATCTTGCAGACAAACTAACGTATTATTACTTTGCCCTTATTCAGAAATTGTTCGGCGTCCTTTTCGATCAAGTTAATGGCGGCCATGCGTTATTTCCTATGATTTTCTGGTGTTAGCCTTGCTTTGATCCTGTCCAGTCCGAGGAGCTCCCTCCTTAGTCAGGTTACTGATTCAATCAATATATTTTATTTCAATCAGCTCAAGCGAGACTACAGTTGCATGTCTGCCGCAGACATTCTTTACTGTGTTGCAGAATGCTTCTTCATTGACAGCTTTTGCTCCGAGTTTGACAAGTTTGTGACTGAGCCAGTTTGGCCAGACTACTTTAAAAGTAATGTGGATTTCATTTACCCTGATGTCCCGCAGCACTTCTGCGTATAATTCGTCATCTTGAGGTTTTACGTACAGAGTTTCCTGATGGGGCTTTTCGTTTATTTCTTGTTGGGTGTCTGTGCGAACTTTATTTTCTGACTGTTTTTGAACGAATTTCTTTGCAATTGCCTTTGCTCATTTCATCAGCACTACTTGTAGACCCTGTTCTAACATTCCACGCCTATTGGGTGCCTCCTACTCTCCTTTTATAGTGATAAAAGTCATTGTTTTATTGATGTTTGATGGGTAAGCTATATGCGCATGCCTTTTGGGTTTAGGCCTCAGTACCTCTCTAGCCTTCTGCTCTTCTTTAACCTTTTGTTTTCATTATTGCCTTTATCCAGCTCCTGCGGTGATGTCACATATAGTCTAGGAGCTCATCTAGATCAAGAAGGCCGTTCTTGATACCTTTAGTGATTTTTGGGGAGTCGCATGTGGATTTGATTCTTTTCAAGAAAATTTCCCAATTTTTGGATAAGAGTATGCAATCGCATACTCTACGACCCCCTTTCTTTGGATAGGTTATTGGCTTCCGTTTCTGAAGACAGCACTTCCGTCGCATTTGAATTTATTATTGAAGTTGTGACCAAACCTTTCAATCGATGTTAATGAAATTCGGTAGTTTGTTAAAAATTTTGAATATCTAAAAAATTGTGTACAAAAACTAGAGGTCAAGTCCCAAAAAACAAAATAGTAGCATGTTGAAGCTCGAAGTTTCAAAGGCAACTTTTATCTGTTGTGTTTGAAGCTAAATTTCAAGATAGAAAATAATTAGAGCTATTGATTTGGTGATCATCCATGTGCAAATTAAAAAATCAACTCTGTTAATAATAGTACATTTCTTGAGTTTCACGTCTTCTTCTACAAAATCGGAAGATTAACATTGGATACGCCAAAGATTTGTATCTAGACTTTCTGATGTAATACGCACGTTTTCGGAAAGTTATATAAAAACTAAGCCGCAAAGAGCTATGTTATAGACAATTGAAATTTATCAATTACAACAACAATTATACATGATGAGAATTTCATTGAGGTCAACGGACTGAAAATAAAATGGCTGCCAATTAAAATATATACTAACCATATATTATTTTCCGATCTCAATCCATGGAATGTATTTATAAGTCAAGTTTTTATATTCAGAAGACGTTGTTTAATTCGGTAACTATTTTACAATATCCTTCTGGTAGGACTCTCTTACAACCTTAACTTATCCTTAAACAGTGTTTGCTTTCAAAGTGGGGGCCATTAAAATGATTATTTGCCTTGAAAAATAGGCTACCTACGAGAAATTTACCTTTCCGGCTAGTAGTACGAGCGGAATGTTTTTATCTATTTTTTTAGGCTTTTAAGTGAGATTGCTCCAGTTTGACTGGGTCCCCTTGGAACGGCTTTGTGTGCGCAGTCGTCATTTTAGTCCCATGGTTATCTTTGCAGAGCATGGAGGCCATGCGAGGATTAGCACAAGCCCTTTTGGGAACCAGTGTTTAGAGCGAGACCAGCACTTATCAGGAGCCCCATGCCTACACTACCAACCTAATAGTTCGAATTTGGAATTTACTCTAAGGCCTACCGCGGTTTCACCCAGACGGAGACAATATAATTATGAGATTGGAGCTGTTCAAGCACGATTATAACCTGGGCACTACTTCGTAAAGAAATCAGGTCCAAACCATCATATCCATCAGCCCGAAGCAGCAATTCCTTTTCATTGTCCAAAGCGTAGCCCAGATTCACTCAAGGTTGTGGTTGTGGGTCCATAGTATTCCTGTCATCCAGCATCCCTCCTAAAGATAACTACAAACTTTGCAGTTGTAGCTAATGCACAAATGATTTTTGACAAAAATTTGATGCACAGTCAATTTTTTACAACATAAATGTTTGTATTTTACAGTTAGGTTTCAACTTATCTTTTTAACCTTAGATTATAATCTAGAAGGTTTACTCAGCTTTTAAATGATAGCCAAAAATCTGATTTTGACATTTACCGTACCGTTGTTGGTGCTTTGAATTTTACGTACGAGTATAATCTCAAATTATGTGTGAATATACAAATTATGATATGACTGTATCTTTGCGGCACTTAATTGAAAATAGTTCTATAACTTAGGGGTAAAGATTCAACAAACAATAAGACAGATATAGTTACTTTCTCATTTATATTGTAATTATAATTTGTATATTAAAAATTAATATTAACATAGCACATTTATTCTCGAAGAAATCTCCTACTGTAGTTAAAATTATATAAAATTGGGCAGTTTCATGTTTTTTCACTTCTTCTTTAGCGATACGTAAAAGGGCTGTTTCCGGTTTGAGTTCTCTTGTCATACAAGTTTCTCTGTAATGATTAGAACTGATGCCTATACTCCAATGCTCTCATGAAATTCAAGAAATTATATGCAAAAATTAAAAGAGTAACTTTAGAGCTTTTCAATTCTTTTTAAATAGTCTTGTTTCGAAAGTTGATATTGAAGGCATCGAATCCGTCTGCGTCTCCCAGTATAGTCCAGGCACTGACTGCGAGGACCACGATTGGATGAGAAAGACGCAGCAGAAGCAAAAAATGGGGAGGACACAGCAGCGACAAAGGTAGAGGTAGGTGGAGTAGCAGCAGCATTTTGACTAGTAAGAGCAGCGTATGAGTTCAAATCTGATACAGCAAATAGAGTGACAGTTGGAGCAACAGCAAAGAAGCCACTGAAGACTGGGGCAACTGAAGGTGAAGCAAGCATTGAATTGTTGAAAGCAATTGCAGTTGGGTCAGAAGTCAATGAGACAATCACTTCAGCTAAGGCAGCACCCAGAAGAGCAAGACCCAAAACGATAAGATTCTGTAATTGAATAGTAGATTCTTCATAACGGAACAGATATAACATGCAATTATCCATACCATTATGATTTTACACGATTTAATCTCTGAAAGAAGAATACTAACTGAAGATTCACTGAACGACCGTCAGTATTTATACTGCTCTGATTTTTGTAGTGTGGGTACAATTTGCGAACGCAAGCATAGTATACTCTTTGTTCTTCGTTTTATTTTGTGTAGAATCATATAGCTAAAAACTTAATTTCACGCTCAGTATTAGATGCATCCCCATTTCTTTTGACTTAATGGTTTTTTTAAGGATTAATTTGTTACTCTGATTGCTTTTATTTGCATAAACGCTTAATATTCAATTTGTTATTCTTCTTCTACTTTTAACTTTTTTCGGGAAATCTTGAAATCCATTAAATTGTAAGATTTAGAGGTTCAAGCAACGATGTCAATGGCTTATTAATAGTCATTTGTAGGGAACGATTTAACAGATAACTGCCCACACATAAATTGCCAAGTATGTGATATGCACATGAATGCATCTTGAATTTTGTAACACCTGTTTATATTTGTAATGAATATTGAAGCTACTTAATAATTAGGAAATATTAAAATCACCTGTCCACCTAAGTGCCTGCCACCTGTCCATCCAAGTGATACAGCAGTTTTTCTCCGAAACAAAAGTAGCTACAGACATAAAGCTTGATAGGTATATCAGAAGTAAAGTTCTGGTTTGTAAACTTCTCATTTTTACCAATTATGGGTACTATATACTTGTAAATAAAAAAACTCAAATAATATCTACAAAAACTAAAGTCATTTGAATTTTTTTCGATGACAGTACAGTTTTGCTACTCAATGGTTCCACCAGAGCAGGCACTAGAGAGTTACTTGGA
Organism: Odontomyia ornata; assembly: GCA_963969285.1. Lineage (NCBI taxonomy): Eukaryota > Metazoa > Arthropoda > Insecta > Diptera > Stratiomyidae > Odontomyia > Odontomyia ornata. The sequence continues at coordinate 94,211,761 of OZ017741.1, read as the reverse complement.
TCATCTTGATACTGCCAAATAAAATGGATTACATACATGTTTTAAAAATTCTATCCAGTCAATATGTTACGGCGTTGAAAAGGAAGCATCCCACTTTTTCTTTACCCGTTGCTTGATATCATCTCAACTATTTGGAAATAAAAATAATCTGTTGCATAAATACTTCTGACTTGAATCATTGGTTTTAAAGCATTGCTTTAAAAACGTATCAGCACGGTGTTTTCCTCTAACATAAAAAAATTACTCCTTTCCTGAGCTCCTAGGGCCGCCATTTCGAATTTGACCTTTAAAATTTGGAAATTTTAACAAATCCATTCTTTGGGACTCGAACATTTTTGGGTCGTCGTGAAGAACCTTGTCGGACCGCAATAAGAAATTAGTGGAAAAACTCAAGCTACTGGGACAACTTAGTGATGTGAAGAATAAAACCTGTGCACGTCACTCAAGAACAGCCGAGAATATTGCTGCTGTAGCCGAAAGTGTTGAAGAAAACCAGGTTTGTCCATTCCTCGTCGTTCTTTGGAATTAGGCATTCCACAAACATCATTTCACCGTATTTTGCTTAAAAATTTGGATCTTAAGGCTTATAGAGTTCAGTTAACACAAGAACTCAACCCAGTCGATCATCAACAACGTCGTGTCTTGTTTGATTGGGTCCTTGAAATGTATGAAAATGATCCGGAATTCCATCGAAAAATCATCTTGAGTGATGAGGCCCATTTCCACCTCGGTGGCTTCGTCAACAAGCAAAATTGTCGCACCTGGGGCTCGAAAAACCCAAGAGTTATTATTGAAAAGCCTCTCTATCCTCAACGCGTGACTGTTTGGTGCGGTTTATGGTCCGGCGGAGTCATTGGACCTTACTTTTTCGAAAATGAGGCTGGAGCAACAGTTACGGTGAATAGATTGCGCTATCGAGGGATGATTAATGATTTTTTATGGCCGGTATTAGATCGTATTGATCTCGACAAAGTTCACTTTCAATAAGATGGCGCTACGTGCCACACAAGCAACGAAACCATTGATATTTGAGGAAAAAAGTGTCCGGACCGTGTTATCTCTCGAAGAGGTGATCGCAATTGGCCACCGAGATCTTGTGATTTAACACCTTGCGACTTTTTTCTTTGGAGCCACGTGAAAGGAAAGGTCTACGCCAAGAGCCCAGCGTCAATTCAAGACCTCAAAAATGGAATTCATGAGGCTATCGAGGACATATGGCAGCCAATTTGCGATTTGGTTATGGAAAATTTCATGTAAAGGATATGGTCCTGTAAGCGTGGTCGTGATGGTCATTTGCCTGATGTTATTTTCCAAAATTAACGGCATACCTTCCCCTTTATAATGAAATAAACACTCGATCATTTACATGACAATATGGCGTTTTTCTTTTAATATCAAGATCACCTCTTATTATGTCAAATTCCGTATAAGCTATAATTTTTCTTTGGACAGAACAATACTATTAGTTTCTTGTTGAAGGTGGTAGTTTTAATTTTTTTTAATTTAGCGTCCGATTTTTTTTTTGCAGAAAAATACCTCATTGCTTTTGGTTTCATTAAGAATTTTTCGAAAGTTTAGTCACTAGAGGGCCACAAAAATTTTAAAAAATCGCGCATTTGAACCACCACCATTTCAAAATCAGTTTTTGCGAGTATTTTACCATAAAATTGCAATATAATCAAATTTAATTAACATCTATCTCAATATAAGGTGTCGTACCAATGGAAGAAAAATTTTCATTTGATTTTTAAGCCAGATCGAATTTTTTCTGCTTTATACATATTTTTAGACTCCACTGTACTACATGAAAGGTTGATCGCAACCACAATATCAAATTTTACCACGTTTCACAGCCTTCAAATGGCCAAAATTTGCTAACCACGTAAGCCACAGGTCGCTAGCAAGAATCCTGTTGGTGATCATGATATTTGTTTTGAGTGAACCTTTTGAACATACTGTGAGTCCATGTCTTCCAATTTATCTACTTGCAGCTTTTCCGATTGAATTTGGTTGGCTCACTAGAGAGGAGTACGGGCATGAACTCACTTAGCCCTGAACCCTTTTCTTTCTGGTTGCCATTTACGCACGGATCGTGGGGCTCTCATTCTCGTAAGAAACTAGACTACCCACTAAACACCTCCCCTGTAAACCTAACAAAGTAGCCTGGAACCGTTTGACACATAACTTTGAGCCAGTTCTTGTTTTGTCATGCACTTTCAAGGTGAGGTATCCCTCTTCTAGTGGGAAAGAAGAGAGGAAGGGGAGTTGCCAGACAAGCCGGACTGTTTGAATATAACATGCCTCATAGTTCCATTTACCAACTGATCCAAGCGTAAGCTCTCCCATCTGTCTGTATAGGTCCCATCGCAACCTGTTACATTTTTCACACGCATAAACATGTGGCAGGTATCGTTCTCCTCTCCTGGACAAAGCCAATCAGACCACTGTGATTTGCCAATCCCGTGCAGGTAAGATCAAAAACACCCATGCCCGCTCAAAAGCTGATTCAGATAGAAGTCAGTCTCACCATGCTTTTGAACTAAGGTCTCAAATACGAAGTCAGGACTGCCGTCCATCTTTTATTTGTAAAATTCACCCAAGACTGCCACCAATTGTTGAGTGAGCGCTACCTCTCCTCGTGGTGAACTGTATCCCTCGCATCCTTGCTTTGAAGCAAGTAAATAGTGCGGCAGTCTCTAGCCAGAAGGGCAACGGGTATCACGCCTGCAATAACTTTCATGACCGAATCAGAGACTGTCAGATATAAAGCTGCAATCCTTTGTGCTCCTCTTCTCTGCACCTGTTGCAAGTGTTTTCGATACAGTTTCACGCTGAAAATGCCATCCTATACTTCTGATCTGTGCAGTAGCAATGACCCTATGGCGCTCATCAATCTTCGTATCCAACAGCCTCCGACTCGGCGGTGAGAGTGATTGCAGGCGTGATACCTGTCGCCCTCCTTGCTAGAGAGTGCCGCGCTATTTACCTGCGCCGAAACGAGGATGCGAGGGAGATCGTTGTCCGCGAGGAGAGACAACGCTCGCTCAACGATTGGCAGCAGTCTTGGAGGAATTGCACGAAGGGAAGGTGGACTGCGCGCCTCATCCCGGATGTGAGACCGTGGCTTAATCGAAGGCATGGTGAGACTGACTTCTATCTGACCCAGCTTTTGAGCGGGCACGGGTGTTTTCAGTCTTACCTGCACAAGATCGGCAAGTCACGGTCTCCCGATTGTCGGTTTTGCCCAGGAGAGGAGGACAATGCCTGTCACACATTTTTTGCGTGTATCAAATGGGCCAGGCTGCGAAGGGAACTCTACAGGGAGACGGGAGAGCTCACCCCGGATAATATAGTTGCGGTGATGCTCGAATCGGCTGACAAATGGAACCAGGTGGCACATTGTGCTCGGGCAGTCCTAAAATATAAAAGGGACTCACAGCGGCCGGAGGCACTGGGGCTGGGGGATCGCTCTTCTGGCAATTCCTCTTCCCCCTCCCCTCATGCTAGGAAAGGGACTCCCCAGCTTGAAGGCGCCCCACGGCGTAACAAAACGAGACCTGGCCCGAAGTAATGTGTCAAACGGTTCCAGGCTAGGTTCTTAGATTGACAGGGGAGGTGTTTAGTGGGTAGTCCAAAGGTATCCTCCATGGGAGTCCCACACTGCCAGACTCGGCGGGCATAAATGCCTTCACCTCCCTACCACAAAAAAAAAAAAAATGGCGCTCATCAATGGGTGTCTTCTTGATGGGTTGAGCCGTCGACTCAGAGCCAATACGCCTAAGCAGCCTTCTTAGCCGTCGCCCCGATTCGCTCAGAGAAATTTATCTTCGAGTCAATTTGTGGCCCTTGGAACTTCAGCACTGACTTCAATTCGATTAGTATGTCTCCAATACTGATCACCCTTACTCTAGGGATTCTCTTTTTTGTCAAGATGACCAGTTTGGTTTTCCTCAGTGCTAGACTGAACCCACAAGTTATCTTGTCTCTCACTTGGCAAATCAGCATATCTAGCCTAAGTTCCACTTGATCATTGACGCTCCAAGTGACTAGAGCTGCAGTATTGTCCGTATAGGTAATCATATGCAATTCATCTGGCATTTCCAGTCTCAGTAGCCCATCGTAAGGCACGCCCCATAGATCTGGATAAGAGATAGATCCCTGGGCAACACTTGATGTAAGTTCGGTGCTTTGTTGGCTCTATGTCAGGTCCTTCAGAAGCCGCATCAGACATTCTGGAACTTGGAAAGTGTTTTTCAGCGTATCAAGAATATCCATCCATCTAGCGAAGTTGAAAGCATTCCCAACGTCGTGTGTCGCCAAGTGAACGATCTGCCGCTTTGTGCGGTTATATGCCTATCCTTTTTTGACTGCACTCACCACGTCTGACATTGTATTAGCCATACTGCCACGGAGATAGGTTCCCAGCAGCACGAATTGCATCAGTGAGTCTTCACAAGATGAGATTCTCTAGGACTTTCCAAGAGGTGTCCAGCATGCAGACCGGGCGGTACGCAAATAGCTATCTAGGATCGTACCGGGAAAGTCCCGTCTCGTAGGCAAGCGTTGAATGTGCTAAGCAACAAGTCAAGACAATGGTGACAGACAACACACCAGCTGGAATACCATCTAGGACTGGAGGCTTCCATGTTTTCAATAAAAGGATTGTCTCTTCCAGTGTCGGCTATATGAAGAGTGAACACTCAATTACTGCTTCACCACGGACAATATCAACATGGACGGGAGCAGCAAGGAAGAGAGCTTTCACCATCTCGTCCAGCTTATTCACTATATATGTGCGAGGCATCCGCAGAGCTTTTCAATAACTAACTTGTAGCCAAGACCTCACGGATCCTTGTTCACATTGCCCAATAGATCTTGCCAGCGGTGAGCCTTGCTGTTGTTATCAATTTGCGAAAGCATTTTCTGGCGGACTTATATGCTGCTACCCAGTTGCATGCCTCGTCATAATTCTATGGCCGTTGAGCCTCATGCCAAACTTTGTGAAACTCCCTTCACTTTTCAGCGATTTCACTCGACCACCATTACAGTAGAGAGTATTTAAAGGAGTACAAAATCACTGTAAGCGGTCATAATGATGTTCATAGTTGATTTGCCAGTTCTCCTACCCCCTGGGGAACCCTTTGCAGTGGAGCACCTGCCATGAGCACCTAGATGAAACTCTTGACGTCCATTCTTCCAATGTAGAAGGTCGAGTACAAGCACGTTGGGAGGCAACATCATGGGTCTCAAGCTGAATATACTGATGATTGCTGGTTGAGTAGTCTTCTAATAATCTCCAATTGTGTATCCTCTGTATTAAGGACTCCGAGGTGAATATCGCATCCGGTATGGTTCTTTGCAGCAAATACACCAGAAAGTCGGCATATTTCCAGTATTGAGGACAACGAGCGCCATCCTGGCCACCATTTCTAGGATGTATTTTCCCCGTGGATCTATTTGAGGCATGCCCCATTCGATTGCTTTAGCGTTCAAGTCTCTCCGACGAGCAAGTGTCTATCTGGGTTCAAGACATCACCTTCCAAAGCATTAAGGTTGGCTTGGGGAGATGATATCGGCTCGTTTGGTGCTAGGTACATACTAAAGAAGGTGGTCTCTGAGCACCGAACCCACACAAAACAATCCCCTTGTCCATAGCTCTTCACCTGAAAATCACTGTTTCGAACCCAGATGGCTGCAGTACAAGTTTCATCAGGATACTATGATGCAGAACTTTGATCATCGTATTGCGCACCCAGCAGCAAAAAGAAGGCTTCCATGTCCCTCACAAACTGCTCAAGCAGGTTTTGGGCAGTTGAACTGCGGTGTAGGTATCGTTACAGGATGTGGGACAACGAAGTTCTGATTTTGCCTTGGCTACGTAGAAAACTCAACATTTTCCCGACCCCAAGATGTGTATCCTTGTAAAGTATACAGTGTACCTCCTTTGTGCACTCTTTTCTTTTTCATCCCATTTCACCGCATTTGTAACATAGGAAACTCATATCGGGTCTTTTGCATACTTGTGCGGTGTGACCATAGCCAACGCATTTGAAAATTTGAAAAGGCGCTGGTCTTCACTGTATCGTGAAGAGAACCCACCCGTTTTTAAGAGAATGTTTGGCAACATATTTGCTTGAGTAATTAAAGCCCATTTGTTGACTTTTCTACCTCGGCCAAGTCCGTGATACAATCAATGTCTCTAATTTCGATCATTGCCACTGGCTCAAATGAGGCTACAATGGCGCTTTAGCTGAGCACTTTCTTTAAAGCACCGCAGAATTCTTCTTTATTCCCGGTCTCTGCTCTGAGTCTGGCTAGTTTGGGGAAGGGCTGGTATACTACTACTGCTATCCCCTGATATCCCAAAACACTTCTGCGTAAGATCGGTAATCGACGCCTGCTGCCAGGATCTTCGTCGTGGCTTTTTCTCTCCTGTTTTGCATTAGGTCTTTCCCTTGTTAGGTTTCATGCAGACTTTATTTCGTGGTACTTTTTGGAGGAGATTCTTTGCGGTTTTCTCTCTTCTTTTTATCAGAACACCTCATTTAGGGTTCAAGTTACTTTGCGTTCCTCCTTTTATCTTGTTCTTGTTTGATTGGGCCAGACGCCATGCTTTTATTGATGTTTGATGATAGAGCTATCTGCTTGTGTCCTTTAAGCAGATTTTATTCTTGTTGAAACATCTCTTGCTTTTCAAATTAGCCTTTCCTCTTGATGTCGCTGGACGGCACTTTTACTTTGCAGCCTGCTTTCTTGGGAGAGTTTTTTGGCTTCTTTTTCTGAGTACAATACTTCAGCCACATTTCCGATGGTGTTTTTTTAATGTCGTGATAAAATTGTTGATTGTGGTTATTATTTCGGGACTTAAGACCCTTGCTGTGGCCACTTCGGTAGTAATCGCAGCAATAACCATCAGATTCAATTAGCCAAAATGTGGTTGAATGAATGTTTAATTCATCGACTTGAACTTTTGCACCCATTTATGTATCGTTTGAATTGTACTGATTCCAAAATGTTTGTACTGATTCCAAAATTTTCGTCTGATCCTACCAGAGGTAAGTTTTTTTCCATTCTTGCTTTTCTCTTTCAAAAATATGTTTCACTATGTAGTGTGGGAGCTGGCAAACTACTTGCTAAATTGACTGCATTGTGTTATGAAGCAAGTAACGTAATCAATATACAATATAATAATTAAATAAAGTAAAAGCTGGCACTATCAAAAAATTAGCATCTACATGTACCATTAGATAACAAACACTAGCAATAGAATAGCATTTTATACAAACAATAGAATAACTGATAAAAAGTATACTAATTAAATAACGTGATAGCTAGCACTATTAATAAATTAGCATTTACATCTACCAATAAATAAAAATTACTATCAATAGATTAGCATTTTATACAAACCATAAAATAGCTAATAAATAATATAATAGATTAATAAAAACAATATCTAACACTATCAACAAATTAGCAAGAGATTAGCTATAGATTTCCATTTTATGCAAACAATAAATTAATTAATAAATTGTATATTACTTAAGTAACTAACACTGTAAACAGAACAGCAATAGGAAAGCCAAGAAATAACATTACAATCAAAGTAACATTAACTGCCACTATCAATAGAATAGCATTTTATACAAACAATAGAATAACCAAGAAATGGTGTAAAAATAACCAACTTAACAATGTAACAGCACTTACTTACAACTTATAAAACAATCAATTAATAATAATTAAACAAGCTCAATAGATAAAGCAACCAGTTATTCCATAAGTGACCCATTAAGGAAGTAGCAATCTAAGTGAAAACTAGAATAAATACAACTATTGACCACTCAACGAAATCAATAAAAGATACATGATACCAAACATAAACAATTATCTTTCTCGCAACCTTCAGCTACTACGTCAAGATCAAGAAAATCCATTTATGATGAGTCAAATTTGAGTACTCATGTGTACGTTACCGCATACTTAATTTAAAGCAACTGAAATGTTGAAACAGCTTTATCTTCAAATATATAGACAACTAAACTAAAACGTGACGACGTTTGGAAACACCAACAACAATGAAAGATACATGATACTCCTCACGATCGTCACCTACATCGACAAGGCCAGGGAATCCCGAAAACCTGAACCATGCAATTAACGTTTGTCGTATGTGGAACATTATGGAAAGAAAAATGAAAAAAAAATGCACTAACAGCACTTCGTACGAAAAGTGTTTCTTTTGCTTAACTACCTGGTCGATGGAATCGGAGTGAGTGCACGGAAATTGGTCCATTAGCATTTTGCCCCATTCACCGTACCAGGTATTGACTATGGTAAAAGATGCCAAATCAGCAATTAATTCGGATAAAAATCCAGGGGGCCAGATGCCAGAGAGAGGAACTTCTCAAAATTAACCCCTCGTGGAACGAAGGCTGCCTAAGCACCTTCCAAGGTTAAAGAACAGGACTTGTATGACCTAGGTCGAATACAGGCTGCTCGTGGCGCCTTCCAAGGTTACGAGACCCCTCTGCAGAAAATTCTGCTTAAGTGGAAGTTCAGCCGCTCAACGCCCTCCAAAGCAGGTCAACAACGGTCTTTCCAAGCGGAACCCAGGCTATCCCAGCCTTCCAGAAAAACCTCGACGACGCTTGGCAAAGCGGCACTTAGGCGTTTAACAAGCCCGCTGAAGGTAAGGAACCTCTGAGCAAATGTCCTGCCACACTACCTCTTGAACTCTTTACAGGCCGCATCTACCAACCAGAACCCCAGCGAGTGCTCGGAGGCTCCATACGCGGCCCACTCCATCGGATCGACTAAACCAACGGAAGTGAAGTCCCGCTCAGTCGTCCATTCTGACATCCACACGCCAACGCTGGAGAGATTCAATTTTAGTTCTGTTGTCTATTTTGTTAAATATTTTGTTATCAAAGTTTTATATTAATATAACGTTTTAGGAAAACAACCAGTGGTTTGTTTCTCTCGCTTGCCGATTACAAGTGCTCGAAATGCAAAAGCGATTTTTGATAATAGTGGTTGTGAGCTGGAGGTTACCTCATACTTCTTTCTGGTCGACTGCCACAACACCAGCTCCCATTCTGAGCTGAAGGTAACAAAACATATATATATATATATATATATATATATATATATATATATATATATATATATATATATATATATATATATTTATATATAATATAGGATATATATGACAAACTCAATGACATTGTTTCGCAAACAAATCAAAAGACTTAGACTTGAATCCTGGAAAAACTGATGATAACATTATTAATGAAAAATATATTACTAATTCTCACGCAATTTTTTGAGTACTAGACTATACTCTCCGACAAAAACGGAAGCGGGATAAACTAGAGCAAATAGATACCCCATAAACCAACAAACGAAAACCCAAATATTCCTGTACTTAGTCTAACCTAGCACATACCTGCGTAATCCATCGAAAGTTACGACTCAAAAACATTCAATTAAAAAAAATCAAGTTCAAGTTAATTAAAATTATTAGTTAGCTCAATTGGGAAAGGAGTGAAAATCAACCAACGCTTTTCAGAAATTAATTATAACGCAACGCAACAATGATCATTTATCAAACATCTAATATGTTATAACTTAATTATAACGAACATCAATCAAAAACTTTATTTTATACAAACAACATGCAGTTGCAATATTTCCAACCAAAACATTTAACCTTATCTATAAGTCTAATATAATAAAAATAACATATACTTATCCTAAATAATGGAACATATCCTTCATTTTTTACATAAATAAGCAACAACAGCTTTCAATGTAGCAATAACTGAACTTAAACTAAAAAACTAAGTAATGAAAAACACGAAAACAAAAAGCAAAAACAAAAATTAACCACGAATAATTTAGATTGTCATTCATTCCCCAATACCTGATTGCTCCATCCCAATTCAACAAGTTTAAAAATTAATCCGTCTAACCACATCGTATCAAATGCTTTTTCCATATCAATGAGACATGCTGTAACACATTCTCTATCATTTAGTCTCCAACGAATGTCTGAGGGTCCTTTTGTTACTGTGTGCATGGCCGAACGCCTAGCACGAAAACTAAATTGGCAATTCGGCATCAACTCATATTATTCAATAAGGGCGTTCAATGTTTTATTTAATATCACTTCAAACACCTTGCTGATGTTATGCAGCAAACTAGTTGGGTGATCGTTTCTAAGACACGAAGATTCTACTTCTTTCTTCAATATCAGGAAAAACTTAGTCATTTTCCACTCTTTTGAGAAATATGAATTCCTCAACATGTTGTGAAATAATTCCTAATACCTAGTTCAGGCAAATGTTCGAGAACTATATTGGGAATACCGACAATATCACATAATTTCTTGTTGTTTATCTTGCTAAATATGAAACACAAGTCTTCATAGCTGACAAAATAATCATAAAGATTCAGACTCGGTGTGAGCTCAGATATTAATGTTTAGTTGAAATAAAGAATTGATTGGCCATTCATGCTTGATTTGAAGTTGGAAACTATTGCTTCTATGACCTCTAAATGTATTTGATGCTCCTTCTCTCTCTCTATGTTTGATAGATGAAACAATTCAAAGTGTGTATCAATCAGGGCAAGTTTCTACAATCGATTACATATAATCCTGTTTTCATTTCTATCCGGAGTCATACTATCAATTCCGATACCATCCCTTTCAAGGAGATTTATCTCATCACTAGCGACCCCAAGGTTCAATACCTTTGGTTCAGACTTCGTACGGAATAAGCTATTAACTTTCATGAAAACGCCATCTGGGTCCTGTGGGCTAATGCCTTTCAGTTTCACTGCTCATTTTCACCATACCTTTGATTTGGCCATGGTTTCACATTCAAGATGAGGCGCGCAGTCCACCTTCCCTTTGTGCAATTGACCCAAGACTGCTGCCAATCGTTGAGTGAGCGTTGTCTCTCTTCGCGGGCAACCATCTCCCTCGCATCCTCGTTTCGACGCAGAATATAGTATAAAGTGGCGCTCTTTAGTATCATGCCTGCAATGACTCTCACCGCTGAATCAGAGATTGTCGGATACGAAGGTGCAATCCTTAGTGCTCCTCTTTTTTGCACCTGTGCAAGGCGTTTTCGGTAAACCTCCTTACTGAGAGCGTCGCCCCATACCTCTGCTCTGTGCAGTAGCACTGACCCTACAGCACTCATCAAGAGGCGTCTTCTTGATAAGCTAGGCCTCCTGTGTTAGCCATAAGTCGACTCAGAGCCGGTGCTCCCAAAGCAGCCTTTTCAGCTGTTACTCAGAGAAACTCATCTTCAAGTCGATCAGTAGCCCCAGGTACTTCACCGATAGCTCAGATTCGATTCGTAAGTATCCGATACTGATCATCATTACTCTAGGGATTCTCTTTTTTATCAAGATGACCATTTCGGTTTTCTCCAGTGCTAAACTGAGCCCGCGAGCAGTCATCCAGTCTCTCACTCGTCGCATTAACATACCTAGCCTGTTACGCTTGTTCAACGGTGCTTCCAGTGACCAGAGCCGCAACATCATCCACATAGTCAATCAACTCGACTCATCTGCCATCTCCAGTCTCAGTAGCCCATCGTTAGACACGTTCCACAGGTCTGGACCAAGGGTAGATCCCTAAGCGACACTCGATAACTTGTTTGATCTTGGGACTACTTTCTCAATCGTTTACAACGACAGCATCTCTAACTTTGGCAAATAGGGGTTTATCTCATCGTTAGTTAGATTCCTATCATTTGGAGCCATTGGGCAAGCCTTTCCATCATCAGAAGAAGATGTAATCTGAATATAAACTTTTTCAGCGATGTCTTACCTTCAAGTTAAATTTTTGTGACAATGACAATGAATTCAAGTATTCAATCTATCTGAATACTTGAATTCATTAAAATTAGCTCCATGATTTAGGTGTAGAACAATAAAAAATGTAAAGACAGATAGACTTACTATACTTTCTCATTTATGATAACAGTTTGGATGTAAAAAAACTTGATAAAACTCCCCTCAAAGGGATCTATTATTATCATTATCAAATTTTTTCAATGTCTCGAAAGTGTCTATTTTGAGTACAACTGACAGAACATATTTCTGTGTTGCCTTGTAATTGAAGAAATTGTGTACACTGAGTGATTTACTAACTTTAGAGATTTTTAACTCCTTATAAATTAATAGTTCTCATTCGAAAATTTAATTGGTGACCTTCAATTTCTAAAAATTTTAACTAAAGGCATTATCTTTATCTGCATTTCCTAAAAAAGCCCAATTTCTGTAGGCACGGAAGCGACGTCTGGGGCTATAATTGGTTGAAACAGACGCAGCAAAGGGTGGAAAAACTGTAGTAGCAGCGAAATTGGAGATGCTTGGAGCAGCAGCAAAATTCAAGACGGGTGGAGCAGCAGCAGCAAAGTTTAAGATGGGTGGAGCAGTAGCAGCAAAGTTTGAGGTACCTGAAGCACCAGCAACGTTTCTAGCAATTAGAGCTAAGTATGCGTTCAATGTTGGTATATTTAATGTGGAGGCAGGTGGAGCAACTACAAAAAAGCCACTGACAACTAAGCAACTGGGGTTGAAGCGTTGAAAGCAATTAGGATTGGATCAGTACTAACAGGTGAAGCAGCAACCATGTCCTTAATCTCTGGGACTACTGAGGTGGTTGCGCTCTGGCTGTTCTCGGCATCACTAGTGGTCGATGAGGCAACGGCTCTAGCTGAGGCAGTAAACTTTTCAAAATGAAACAGATCAAATATACAATCATCCAGACGATTTTAATTTTTGTCACGATATAGTCTTTGAAAGCAGAATCTTAACTGGAGCTCCACTGAAAGAATGTTTTACTTGAATACCGGCGAGATGCCTATTTCGCTAGGACGTTGGCGTAACAAAACGACCTTCTTGCTCTAATATAGCCTGATGTTTTCCTAAACTCGATCGTTAATTTAAGCCTTCCGATCGAATGAATACGTCTGTCTACGACACACAAACTCACGCGATCCTGGATCAGTACTACTGCTTGATGACCTCAAACGGAGTAGCATTTACGTTTGAAGAGAATATTTGCACTAAACAAATGCTAAGTGATCAATAAATAAACAACGATAACCGAATTTCAAGTAAGCAAATTTTGCCTAACCTCAAAGACACAAAAAATACAGGATTGGTTTTTATCAATATGGTATCTTTAGTACTTGCAAATAAAGTTTATAAAACTCACGTACATATATATAAAAAGTTTTTGTTCACTGATCTTATTTTTAGATTTATTAGCCCTAAACCAAAGTGCATAGGTTTGGTCGAATTTTGACAGGCATGCGTACGTACAAATGCAGTCATAATATTTGATTCTATGTCTAGCAGTCGTTGGATATAGTCGTGTTTTAACTGTTTCTGCCAAAAATTAAAATAATTTTAAAACGTCAGTTCGAAGTTAATTTAAAAAAAAAACTTATTAAGTCGTCGAATTTTTCCAACAATTTATCGAGTATCTGGATTTTACTTGCAGGGAAGTCTCAAAAAGTTCAAAAAAGAAGAAAGGTTTTTTCGCCGGTGGCATGGAGGAGCCCTACGACTTCCCACCACTAGGGTACTCAGAGCTAGGCATTGCAAATGCTACTAATGAAAAAATGATCAAACGAAAAAACGACTAAGAAACTTTGAGCATGGCAAGCGTATTACACTTTCAAGCAAGAATTGGAAAGAGTATCCAGAGAAAACGCAAAAGTTACTAGAGCAAATTAGGAGATCAAACTCCGGATTCAAAAGTGTGAGGAAATGATCCGAAAATTAACAAACGTCAACAAAACAAAAGTGATCAAGCTACAAAATACGTTCGAAAAAGAAGAAGCGACAACAAACAAGACGAACAAAAAATAAGAAGCGACTACAAATATGCGAAAAAGTCAGCACTCCAAGATGCTGATATACTAAGCGCGGGAAGAGCAAACGACAGCGCAAATAACTATGCGGTACTTGCTGCGATGAATGATGGTATGGACATCAAAACCGAGTGTCAAGAAAACATGGGTAATATTAACGATTCTAGGGATAATTTTATTGAATACCTTAAATCAAAAGTAAGGAGAAGCCAACCAGTATGTTTGTTGGTTTTCCTTTTAAAAATAATAAAAAACTGAGAAAATTCCTCCGATTAATCTCTTGGGGCAGCGCGGAGCGGATATGGTTTGGCTATTGGCAGCCAAAGATAAGATCGACCATTTCGTAGTTAAGAGGGTGACCGCAGGTGAGCTCACAATTAAAACAAAAACACTGAGTGATTTCAAGCTAGCGAAAGATGCTCTTAATAAAGCGAAAGCTTCCCAGTTCACATACACACCAAAGGCAGAAAAAATCAGACTTTTCTGTTAAAGGGCTTGGACCATGAGGAGAATATAGTTCAGCTCCTTGAAATGTTACAAGAAGCAGCACCAGCTGTTAAATTCATTTATGTATTGAAGGCAAAATATTACCAAGTGCTGTCCAAAAGGTGAAAAACTTAAACTTTAGAAATGTGCGGTGGGAGCGTCTCCAAAAAACTAAAGTCAACCAGTGTTACAGGTGCCAAAGATTTGATCATTTGGCTGCCAATTATGCCATGCACTATTGCTGCGTTAAATCTAATGATATTCATGCCCCCCTCTAAATGCAAATCATTTCAAATGGAGCCAAAAGAAAAATTATACTGTATACACTGCAGTTTCTTTGGTCATCCAGCATCATATTGAGAATGTCCTCCGTATCAAGATGCAAAAGTTAAATTTTCCTCAAAACAAATCCAAGCACAGCACAGTCTGTTACCTTTCAACTTCGTCAAACCCGGAGTATCATTTGCACTTGCTACTACAGCACAAACAGACAACAATATAAACAAAATAAATAATGTAAATAATGTAAGTGCCAATAATGAGCAGCTTCTCAAAATTTACTAACAGCTTGAATATCTTTCAGAAAGAATGAATTAGCAAGATCAAGAAACCAATATCATTTTTATGTATCTGGGCCAACATGCTTCAAAATAGTTTCTATGGATAAGCTTTGCCTCATCTCGATCAACGTCAAATCCATTGTTACTATACATCGACGGGACTATCTTCATGAATTCATTGTTAAGCAAAAACCTGACATCATGCTTCTTACTGAAACCCAGATCAATTCATGATACTCCATAACGTTCAAAAATTTTGAATTCGTAAAAAACGAGAGGGTAAGCAGTAATGCGGGAGGTAGCACCAAAATATTGTTTAGAAGGCCCTATTGTTTCCAAAATATTGAAAAAGTCCAATTCAAAAACTTTGATTCTCTTGAAGTGTTTCTTATCAAAATTTCACTACCAGGTGGGGATAGCCTCTTCGTTATCTTTGCCTATGAAACTGGTGGAAAGATTCTCAAGCTCAAGGAAGAGCTCAATTCCTTGTTTAAAATACTCAAATTGAACAGGCTGCACAGTTATTATATTTTTGCTGGTGACCTGGATGCCAAATATACATCATGACTGAACGCCAACAATAATCCAAGAGGCATATTGCTGAAATCATGGATAATCGAGAACTAAATTGAATATGGGTGTAATCTATATATGTAGGACGGAATACCTAACAAACCCTAAGACAAATTCATATTTGGACCTCTACATTGCTGACACAAAACTTGAATTCAGTTTTGATAGTCCTCAACGGAACGTGTAGATGCTTCCCTACGATGGCAACCATAACGCAATCGTAATGGAAGTCAATCATCAAAGGGATGATGTCTTCCTCATTCCAGCTCAACATGAAAATTATTGGTTGAATTAAAAAGAAAAACGGATTAGAGAAAGTTTCAAAAGAAGTTTAATCGGAATCACCAGAAGTAATGTCCTCCTTCTAATGATGGCAATGCTTGCTCAATGGTTCCCAATGACAGGAATCCAACTAACGATGAAATAGATCTCTATTTGTCGAAGTTAGAGAAGCTGACATTGGAAACGCTTGAGAAAGTAGTTCCCAAGATTAAACAACTCAACAATATGGAACGATATGAAATACCAACAATTGCAAGGGCAAAACTTACATGCGCCAACAATAAGTTATTGACGATTTTTGGACAACAACCATCCCTCGTTAGTTTTGTTGAAATTACCCCTGAAGAATGTCCGGAACTTAGTCCCTTCATACTTCAGGAGTGAGGTCAGCAATCAATGGGCGGAAAATTTTAGGGGAACTAGCCCAAAGAACCCAGATGGTGTTTTCATGAATTTGAACAGGTTATTATAAAGAAGTCTGGAGTAAAGCTATCGGATCTTGAAGTCGCTAGTTATGAAATAAATCTTATCGATAGGGCCGGCATCAAAATTGATAGTAAGACTCCAGATAGAAATGGAAACTGGATTACATGTGATGGATTGCAGGAACTTTCTCCGATTGGAACTCATTTTGAGTTGATTCATCTAGCAAACCCTGACAGAGGGAGTCAAATACTTACAGAGATCGTTGAAGCAAAAGTTTCAGAGTTCAAATCAAGCCTGAATGGCGAATCTCTTCTTCATTTCAATGAAACATTAACATCTGACCTCATTCGGAACTTTTATCTTATAGATTATTTTGTCAGCTATGAAGATTTGTGTTTCATATTTGGCAAGCTAAACAACAAGAAATTATGTGGTATTGACGGGATTCCAAAAACAACTCTCCATCATTTACCTCATGTTGCTATTACGAATTATAGCACATTGTTCAACAGTATGTTGAGCAATTCATATTTCTCAAATGAGCCGAAAAAAGATACTTATACCTCCAATCTTGGAGGAAGGAAAAGAATCACCGAGCCCTTAAAGGTATCACCCAATCAGCTTTCTGCTTAACATCAGCAAGGTGTTTGAAGTGATACTACATAAAGCATTAAATGCCCACATTGGGAAATATGAATTGACGCCAAAATGCCAATTTGGGTTTTGTGCCTGGCATTTGACCATACGTGCCATAACAAAAGTAACATCAGACATCTGTTGGAAACTAAATGATAGAGAATGTGTTGTAGCATGTCTCATTAAGAAAGCCTTCGATACGGTGTGGTTAGATGGACTAATTTTTAAACTCTTTCAGGATAGGTTGCCCAGAAACCATGTCATCATTATGTGCAATATGTTATACGGGCAATCATTTGCTGTTACT
The DNA here is from genome assembly GCA_963969285.1 of Odontomyia ornata. Classification (NCBI taxonomy): domain Eukaryota; kingdom Metazoa; phylum Arthropoda; class Insecta; order Diptera; family Stratiomyidae; genus Odontomyia; species Odontomyia ornata. The sequence goes on along the minus strand of OZ017741.1, from coordinate 94,194,587 downwards.
GATGGAAACCTGACGGCAATGCATGATTTCAAGGTCTTTAATGGCCTACAGTAGGGAACAGTTATTGCGCCGCTGCTTTTCTGAACATTCATTCGCAAGCTCTGATTTCAACGTCTCGTCTACAAAATCATTTTTAACATTTGGTAATGATTTGACCATCTATACAGCAGACCGAAAAGCTTCAATAGTTCAGAGCAATCTTCAAAAAACGTTTAATGATGTACAGCTCTTCACCGACAATGGCTAATGAAAATCAATGCGCAGATGTGCAAAACAATTTTGTTTCGGACAACCCTATAGGAGGCCAGTCAAGACCAGAAACGTAATTGGAAGGATTTCCACATTATGAATGGTGAGGGTAGTTCAGAACGGGCTCCACATAAATCCTGTTCATCTTGAACAGTTTCTGCACTATTCTGAACATGTCAAAATCATGCTCAGTAAAGCACAAATAGTAGTCATGGCCCTTTGACGACTCTCTCCTTCCAGAAACATTGATCAAAAGATCAAAGTTATCTGTTACAAGACCCTGGTTGGACCAGTTTTGACATATGGATGTCAGATCTGGTACAACCAGAGTGCTAGTGCTATAGAAAGATTAAGAGTTTTTGAAACAAAAGTGCTTCGTGCATGTACTGGTTTATACAGAAATGGATTGGAAGCGCTATATATCGAACAGAAGAATTTATTAAACTGCCAAAGTGACAAGAGTCAATATCTTCATATTGAGACTTCTTCGAATTCATATAACAAGATCTGTTATTGTGAGCAAAAACCCCTGGATTCCACATCTGTTTGACCCTACAGACGGGAATATTGAGACTTGTCCCACTACTGGGTTTGTCCCTCGTGAAGCATTCATAGATTTGGACATAAATCGAGATGTTTTTGGTTCTGATGGGGTCCCAATCATATATCATATATATAGACAGGCCCCGATAAGAAGATAAAATATCCTCCAAATTTAAGTTCATGAGACCAACAATTCCAATGGAGATACTTATTTGGTAGATTTATTGAGGCTGGTCGAGCTGAGACGGAGCAATCTAGGTGTTATTGGCTAAATGACAATGGCTAAACTATTCGTTGAACGCATGAACGCATAAGCTGAAAGTCCCAGGTTCAAATCTCGTTGGGAGCAACGTGATTTAGTTCAGGTGATTTTTCGGACAGACTACGAGTGTTCACTCAGTGGTGATATGTACTGATTTAATCAGATTATATCATAGCTGAGCAAGCACACGGGAGCATGGTACTGACCTTACCAACTTCCGAAAAAAATCAATACGGTTATAAAAATGAAGATACTCTAACTATCTCTAAGCGAAGGCCCGAGAGGGACTGTATTGCTACGAAGAAGAAATTATTCGTTTTTATTTTTAGGGTTTTGTACTAAAATACAAAACCCTATTGCAATCACGACTTGTGTCCGTCTGTCCGTCCGTCCGTCTGTATGTCACAGCACTTTTTCTCCGAAACTATAGAAGCTACAGCAATGAAACTTTGTGGAATGGTCAAAAGTGGTGACTTCTTGGAAGTTCAAGGGTGGAAAAATTGCTCAAAGGGGTTTAAGGGGGTCTCCCCATATAGGGAGGTGACCCTTTAAAAAAAAATTTTCACCATTGGTAACCGAATAGGGTGTCATTAGAAAGGTCTCAGTGATATCCTTTCAAAACAGGTCTTAAAATTGTCTTGTCGGTACCGAGGGGGGCAGGGGAAACGTACGAAATTTTCGCTTACCCCCACTCGCGATTGGACACCTTTCTTCCGAAAAATCTGAAAAAAATCTTGAATGTAGGCCTTTATGAGTACAACAACAACAAATACGTTAGAAGTCGAAATTCACTCAACTTTGTCAGTAATAGTATGATTTATTGATTTTATTTTTTCTGGAATAAAATCTTAAGGGTACCCTTAAACTCAATAAAATTCAGTACACAGATGCATATTTATAAGATGTCCTGAAAGTTTTATAAAGATCGAAAGGTATTTAACAAAGTTATGGCGATTTGAATTTTCCTGTATTACTATGGAACGATTGGCGCTGTATTACTATGGAAGCATATGGCTATGGAACTATATGCGCTTTTCACCGACTCAGACAGTACAGCTTTGCTAAGATTTGCATGAAAATTTCAGGAATGATAGGTATCATGAATATCTTTGCGAGTTGTTTCATCTAGTGGTATTAGTAATCATAAAAGAAAATGGTGGCTATTTCAAATGCGAAGATTGAATAATTTTGAGGTATTTTTCCCCAACTTCAACGTTTAAGGTGCATGCTTTGAACACTTGATTCAATTTAATAAATGACTGAAGACGAGTACTTACAATTAATACTCATACGTGAAACAAGTCAAGGAGGTAGGAGAGAGCTGTTAGCAAAAAGGCTTTGTAACCATTCTAGGATTCGAGAAAATTGGCCATGGATCGATGATTACAGTACAGGGGAGTATCAAATGAAAGTTCTTCATGGAAGCTTTTCAAAGGAGTTCTTAAACTAACAGTTTTTGCTTTAGTGGGGGCATAGGAGGGGAAATACATGAAAATACGTATCCTCCCTGTCTACCTAACTTGTTTTTGTGGGTTTCCGTTCCATAGTTTCGAGTTTCATCTCATTACTACTGCATATAGTGTCGCTTTTTGTTCGGTATATGTACTCGTATATGTTATGTTAACCATATTTGATTTAGAGATAGAGTGTAATGCTTATGTTAGGAGTATTTTAATAGGATTTTTTTAGGATAAGATAAAGTTTTTGATTGAATTTGATTAGAACTACGTTATAACATATTAGATATAAGATAACAGTTCTCTGTGGTTGAAAATCATAAATAAGTTTTGAACAGTGTTGGTTGGTTTTCTCTCCATTTTTCAATTGAATCGGAAAATATGTTAAAATTTTAATTATATGAATTTGATATTGTTTTTTTTTTGATTTAATGTTTTTAATTGATAACGTTTAAATTTAGGGAGCCATTTGGGCCATTAAGTTTTCATAGTTTTATGCATTGGAATTTGCTTTATATTCTTTAAAAATTTGTAACAATTAGTATTGGATGAAGTGCTTTTGACTTTGAAGTCGAAATTGGGGCTAACTTTCGTAATTACATAATATTATAATATTTTGTTATATGCGGTAAATTTGTATAGCGGAATGTAAATAAATGATAACAAAAAATATCCTTTTTCTTCGCTACAATAACTTTATTTATTTTTATGCAGACACCGGCGTTTCGACAGCAAACTACTGTCTTCTTCAGTGCAACTAATCCTAATTTTACATTTTCTTGGCTTATATAGCTAAGAAGTTAAAAGTCGAGCTAATCTAATTACATTTTAAAAAGATTATCTAATTACTTTTTAAAAAAGGGGAAGATACAAGATATTTGCAAAAAGTAATTAATTATGCATTTTGAAACTCGCCCTGCTTAATTAATCGACCTCTGCCGCTGCTTCGTTGACTACCTGCCCATCGTCATAATGTAGATCACTAATTAGTTTCAATAGGCTGCTGTATGTGTTTCCCATGTCCGTATTTAACCGCTTTTCCTCTGGAGTTTTAGATATCCAATAGCTCTCCGTAGCGTCCAGTTTTTTCCAATCGGTGATTTCTTCCAACGGGGTTGCATTTTTCCATGCAATATTGTGTCCTGATTCGACCATGTGCCTCGCTACCGTAGATCTTATTGTCCATTTTCCGAATTTTCTGGCAAGTACTGCTTCTTGGAGATGCTCCGCTACCCTGGTTTTTACCGATCTTCTTGTCTGACCAACTTATGCCATGGGGCATTTGGGGCATGTGATTTTGTATATACCGCTCTTCTCCTCGGCCTTTTTGGCGTCCTTTGCTGATCCCAGAATATTTTCTAGTAGGAATGATCTCGAAGAGGGTGTTGCGTCGATATTCGCTTTTTTCAATATTCGCTGTAGTTTTTTTGATGCCATTGAAAATGTGAAAATGTGCGTCCGCCTTGTTTCGGATTTATTTTGTGTAAACAATGTTGAAAGAGCCCGTTTTCGATGCTGTTCCTCCGGTTTCCGGATTCGATTGATAATTAATTGTTTTTCGTACCCATTCATAGTCACAATTTCAAGTATGTACTTGATTTCGTCGTTCTTCCGTTTGGTTGTCATTAGTACTGTGAGCATCCTCCAGATCATGCTATTATAGGCTGCCATTTTTTGTCCAAAGGAATGGTTTGAATTGTTCGGTATCGTTCTTCGTGAGTGAGTTTTTTTCCTATGAATGTCGAACTCAACATCGGTCGTGCTCCTTATTATAACTATATCCAAGAATGGTAGTTTACCGTTTTTTTCCTTTTCCATGGTGAATTTTATATTTAGGTGGATTTTATTAATTGCTTCTAAAAGCTTCTCAGTCTCTTTGGCCTTAATAATAGCAAAAAAATCGTCTACATATCGCATCCAAATGGTTCGTAGGAGGCCCTTTTCCTCCATGATGGTTTCGACGTATCCCATGAAAATATCGCTGAGTAGAGGAGAGAGTGGGTTGCCCATCGCCACTCCCGAAGTTGTTTTATAGTAAGCTCCTCTAAATGTAAAATAGTTTTCAGACATGCAAACACTGGCCAGTTTTTTGAGAGTTTTGACTTTTCTTTTCCATTCCGGGGATGAGTTGTATTTCGCTCACCATTTTTCAAACTGGTATAGAGCTTGTGTTACTGGTATGCTTGGGAACAATGATTTAACGTCGAAAAAAACCATAATTTCATCATCCTCAAGCCTATCTATTCGTTTAAGTTTTTCAATAAGTTCATCCCCATGGCATCAAAATACCATGTTTGCTGGTATTTTGTGATAGTTTTGTGCATTCTTCGACTATCCATTTGGCTGTACGTGTTGTAGGGGCATTCGTTGCTGTGATTATCTTCCGCGTCTCGTTGCCCTCCTTATGGATCTTGGGTAAGCATTTTATGCGTGGCAAAACTGGATTTGATACCTTTAGCTTGATATGTTCACCAATTGTTTGTTTCTCATCTCGGAGTGCTTTGTCTATCCTTTTGATAGACTCTGGTAGGGGGTTAGTTCTTAATTTAAGAAAATTCCCAGTATTCAGCTTCTCTTCCACTGCGTGATCGTATTGTTGTTTGTCCATTATAATCACCGAGCTACCCTTATCAGCTTGCAAATAGTAAACCGGCTTTTGTTTCAAATCTCTGATTATTTTGATTTCATTGCGGCCGCCTTTTTTGTTGCTAACAGATTTTAAAACGTTGGCTGCATCCCTACAAACTGTCTGTTTAGTCTCTATATCGTTGAAGCGGATGCCTGCTTCGACATCTATGATTATGTCCTTTATCGGTACTGTGTTGGGTCTGATAGCAAGCTATAACCCTTGGTTTAGATACTGCAGCTGCTCTTCAGTGAATTGCTCAGAGGACTTGTTGATAACAAAATTCGGAATCTGTTGAACAAAAACTCGTGTGACATTTTCGTCTTGACCCCTGGTAAGGTTCGCCAGTTTCTTGGCTAGAATTTGTCGTTTTCGATCCTTTTCGCACTCGTACGCTCTTGCCATGCTATCTGTCAGGTCCACTTTATCACCTTTTTTACCCATTCTCGCGAGTTTTAAATGAAGTGCGTATGTCTCTAACGTTGCGTCGTTCATTCGTTTATACAGTCTCTTGATGCTTTGACTTATCAGATTTCTTTCCATTTTTCTTTTTTCGATCTCTATCCCCGGTAGATTTGCTTTGATGATTACTCGATGGCTCTTCGGGACAACATTGTTCTTTAAAAATAGTTTCAAAAAACGGATATCCTCTCTTCGAGATCATTCCTACTAGAAAATATTCTGGGATCAGCAAAGGACGCCAAAAAGGTCGAGGAGAAGAGCGGTATATACAAAATCACATGCCCCGAATGCTCCATGGAATACGTTGGTCAGACAAGAAGATCGGTAAAAACCAGGGTAGCGGAGCATCTCCAAGAAGCAGCACTTGCCAGAAAATTCGGAAGAAAGACAATAAGATCTACGGTAGCGAGGCACATGGTCGAATCAGGACACAATATTGCATGGGAAAATGCAACCCCGTTGGAAGAAATCACCGATTGGAAAAAACTGGACGCTACGGAGAGCTATTGGATATCTAAAACTCCAGAGGAAAAGCTGTTAAATACGGACATGGGAAACACATACAGCAGCCTTTTGAAACTAATGAGTGATCTACATTATGACGATGGGCAGGTAGTCAACGAAGCAGCGGCAGCGGTCGATTAATTAAGCAGGGCGAGTTTCAAAATGCATAATTAATTACTTTTTGCAAATATCTTGTATCTTCCCCTTTTTAAAAAAAGTAATTAGATAATCTTTTAGGTAAATTTCTCGAGAGAAATTTACCTATTGCGGAGAGCATCATATATATATATATATATATATATATATATATATATATATATATATATATATATATATATATATATATATATATATATATATATATATATATATATATATATATATATATATATTGGGATATAACGAAATTTGTGACCACGATAGAGGTCGCAATTTTGCTTCGATTTTCACCAAATTTTCAGGAAAGGTGTATTGAGTAATTATCTCGGTTAAGTTTGTGAACCAGCTATATCGGCCGGCCAAAAACAAAATGGCGGCCATTTTAAACGAAAAATCGTGATTTCTGTTCTGACCAAAGTATAGCTCCGATTTGGATGAAATTTGGTACAAAGGTTCATTGCTGTATGTGATGAATCTCACAATAAAAAATCCAAAGTCGGTACGGCAGAAACAAAATGGCGGCCGCTCAAAAGTCGAAAAACGTGCAAAATTTTGTTGTTGTAATAGTGGTCAAAGCTTTCAACAGATTTTCATGAAATTTGATAACTTGATAGACATTATAAGTATCTAAAGAATTACGTGAAAAAATTGGAGGTCAGGTTGCAAAAAACAAAATGGCGGCCAGTTAAAGGGCAAAATTTCAAAGGCTTTTTAAAGTCGCAATTTTAATCCGACATATACGAAATTCGGTTTCAAGATAGACATTATTTAAGCCTACAGTCTTTGATATTTTGGTGATCATGCATGAGCAAATTTCAAAATGGCGGCCGTTTAAATATGCGTTTTTTTCAGGTTTTTGTGGCCCTCTAGCGGTCACATTTTCCGGCGGATTTTGATGAAACTTGAGATTATGGATCTCTGTACTATGTTCTTGTATTATGCAGGAAATTATTAAAATTGAATGAAAAATAAAAAAGTCGAAAATTTAAAGCCTAATATTTTTAGCTGCCATTTTCTTTAAAAATTGAATTATTTTGCCCTGTCTAGAGTGAAACTTCTATTTGAACGAGATAGTACATTGATTGATGAGTTCCTAGCATACAAAGATTTAAAATAATCCAAAATAAAATGCATGCATTCAAAATGGCGGCCCCCAAAGGACAGAAGGCAAGCGCAATTCGCTATTTTAGTGCCAACTGAAATAATGAATATTTTTCATGATAACGTTTTAAATGACTTTACTTGATAGAATTTATAAACCAGACCATTTTTAAGATATTGTAAAATCTTTTTAACAATCCCCTAAAAAAATTATAAAATCGCGACTTGTCTGTCTTTCCGTCCGTTTGTTCGTGCGTCAAAACAAGTTTTCTCGCAAACCACATGAGCTAGAATGAGGAAATTTTCTACGTAGGTCAAAAGTGGTGCCTCTTGAAATTTGCAGTGCAAGAAACTATTTTAAGGTATTTTAAGGGGGGTGGCATTTTTTTTTTTTATTTCTGTAGCAGCCAAGATTCTCAACAGATTCCGTTGAAACTTGAAATTATAAGTTATTAACGCAAGTTAATTTAATTTAATTATGCAAATCGAATGACAAATGAAAAAGTCGAAAATTTACAGCTTAATATTTTTAGCAGCCGATTTCAATAAAAATTGAAATGACGGCCCTCATAGTTCAGAAAAAAATTGAAAATGTATATATTAATGGCAACGCAAGTGCTGATTAAACTTTCATGGAAATCTTTTGAAATTAACTATTCGAGCTATTTAAGCCTTTGTGTGGTTACCACTGTGAACTGTGTAAACAGCAAATGCGAGAAGGGCGAAACCGGTATTTATATGTTTAAAACAATTTATGATCCGCCGATTTTCAATATGTAATCCATACGTATGCAACTCAATTTAATTAGCAAAATATTTGCGCCCCGATAAAAGGTCTCTAAGAACGAACGTGGCCAGATTTTTTTTATGTTAATAAATACCCATGTGGTACTACGAAAATCGCAGAAAGAAGTTTAGTAGTAGGCAAGCCAAATTTTTTTTCGAAGTTTTATGCTACATACGAGAAATTTACCTTTCCGGCTGGTGCTGCCAACGGGGATTTTTAAAATGTAATTAGATTAGCTCGACTTTTAACTTCTTAGCTAAATAAGCCAAGAAAATGTAAAATTAGGATTAGTTGCACTGAAGAAGACAGTAGTTTGCTGTCAAAACACCGGTGTCTGCATAAAAATAAATAAAGTTATTGTAGCGAAGAAAAAGGAAATTTTTTGTGATCATTTATTTATAATATTATAACCATGGTGTAGTGGTTAGAGCCCTCATTGCATGAACTGACGGATCCTGGCTCAAATCCCGTCGGTAACACTGAAACTTATTTCGAATGATTCTTCGGTCGGACTCTAAGCCCGTTCAGCTATAATAAATACTGGTTTAAAATCTGAACAGATCGTAGCTAGGTGGGCGCGCACTTGGCCAAAGCGTGGTACTGACAATATCACCTTCTCAAGTGCCAATACTTTCGGTCAAGATAATGAGATACTTTAACTATCTCCAAGCAAAAGCCCAAAAGTATCTGCAGTGCCAAAGCAAAAATAAACAAAAATTTTACAACCATCATTTAGTTTTTCAAACTGAATTTATAGAATATGAGTTGGAGTAAAGTTTTGATATTTAGAAGATATTGTATAAGTAACTAATAACTTTACTTCTCGTAAGACTGCTCTCTAGCTATTTAAACTAGTTTGTGGTCAAAAACACACAAAAATTTTTCGTGCTTTTTGCTCCCTCCGAGATTGATTAACTAATTTCAAAAACTGACTACCTGATTCATTTTCTGTAAGCTCTCATAAAAACCTTTAGTTTGTTCTACCAGTTCGCTACCTTTGATAAGTTCTCTTTTTTCAACAATCAATTCAGCATATATTGTTACCTAAATACCTGTATTTGAGTGACTGCCACTTCTGACATTTTCTCAAAATTAGAGCCTGCAGTTGTGATTGGATGAACAAACAGTATGTAAAACGAGTAGCAGTTGTGGATTTTTCTAAAATTTGTTTTACAAACACTTTACGAACCTGTTGCAGCACTTCGAAGTTTAAGTTAATGAACAATTCCCAGACAGATCGAAATCCAACACTGCAAAACAGTGCAACCTGAAAATGCACAAATTAGAAATTCACACGACAAATGCTAGACATAGCGTCAACATTTTCCTTGCTATAAATCAAATTATATGTTTGGCGAAAGTTGAGTATTAACTTAATATTGCATTGTAACGGATTGCAAGGCTTTGCCTTAAAATAAAACTGTATTTTTTTACCCCAAGTTCTTTTGGATTCATTAATTGGCGCCCAAGCAGGGATCATTATGGCGGTACCGCAAATAAACAAGTTTAACCGAAAAACAAAAGTACGCGAGTTACGCAAGTGCGTACCAACGAAAAGTGGAACACCGCAGAAGTGAATTTTTATCGTACGCAATAACCAAACGGTGAAACGTGGTGCCGGTGAAGGGAACGAGGCCACTTAGTAGTAGCTACAAAAAGGATTATCAAAATAAATAACAGCCGCCCTTCCTGACAATTATCCAAAGAGAATGAGAACCTTGGTAGCAATCTTGTAAGTTGATACTCAAATTTTATGTTTAATTTTTATGACAAAATGAACATTTTTATTAGGTCTTGGTAAACAATTTTTTACAAAGACGTACTAGTTTCGCGACCTGGCTGTCCGTCCGTCTGTCCGTGCGTCACAGCTAGTTTCCTCAGAAACTATAGAAGCTAGATTGCTAAGACTTTGTGAACAGGTCAGAAGTGATGGTCTCTCAAAAGTTAAGGACTTAACAAAAATTTAAAAAATTGTTAAGGGGTGTCCCCCTAATAACGCACGAACCCTCAAAAAAAATTTTCACCAAAGGTAGTCGAGTGGGATATCAAATGAAAGGTCTTGATTAGAACTTTTAGAATCAGAAATAAAAAAATCATTTTATGAGTTAGGGGGTCCAGGAGAAGACAAAATGTACGCAAAATTTGTGACCCCCCCTCGCGATGGACATCTTTGAGCCGAAAAATCTGAAAATTGTCACGAATGTGGAATTTTATGAGTACAAGGGCAACAAATACCTCAGAAATCGAAATTGAACTTGAATATGTTCGATTGGCCAAACATTCAAAACAATCATTTAAGCTAGATCAAAATGGTGGCTACACTGTGCTTATAAAAGAAACTGTGCATTTTTCGCATAAATTGAACGATTTCATATCCAAGTATTGGATAAATAATTCAAGTCATCGATTCACGCTATCAGAAAACTTGTTTCCAACCCTAGGATGTTAACAAAGACCTTCCGGTAGGAGCACTCTCCTGCTTACTCAACTTGTTATTGTTAAAAATGAATTATTGAAAAATAAATGTAAAATATTGTGCATTAAAAATAGTGAAAAATAGTTGATTTTATAAAAAATTGTGAAATATTGTGAATTAAGAAATAGTCGATAAAGTGAGAAAAAATTGGTGGATTGATATAAGATTCGCGAAAAATTAAGATTTTTGAATATTTGCCTACGTTGAAATCTTTGGTGAAAGACTTGTTAAGCCTTCCACGTGAAACATTTGTGAGAAAATGTTTCGAATTAAGTGGCAAAATATTTTCAATAGATTTTCTTTTTGCACACGGTAATCAAAATTAAAAATACGCAGAAATTTTTTTTTTTTGTGAATAATTCGAAGTGATTTCGAGTTTTCGTGTGAGGAACGTTTTTAGGGTTTTGTAAAATAATTTTAACAAAACCCTACTAAAATCACGTCCTGTCTGTCCGTCTGTCTGTCCGTCCGTCCATCCGTCCGTCCGTGTGTCCCAACAGTTTTTCTCGGGAACTACTCGAGCTAAAAACATCAAATTTTGTATGTAGGTGTAAAGTGGTGTTCTCTTCAAAGTTCGTTTGCAAAAAAAATTTATGAGGTATTTAAGGGGGGTCTACCCATATAGGGGAGTGACCCTCCGAAAAAAAATTCATTGAACGTAGCCAATATGCATATCAAATGCAAGGGCTTGATGAGAACTTTTCAAAACAGATCTTCGTTTGGCAAAGTTTGCTTCGAGGGGTGCACAGGGAGGGGAAATACACGAAAAATTTGTGTTCCCCGCCCCTCGCGATCGGACACCTTTCATCCGAAAAATCTGAAAAAAATCATGATAGTAGGCCTCGATGAGTACAACAAAAACAAATACGTGAGAAGTCGCAATTCACTCAACTTTGTTAGTAAAAGTATGATTTATCGATTTTCTGTTTTCTTGAATAAAATCTTAACGGTACCCTTAAATTCAATGAAATTCAGTACAATATTTAGCGAAGTTATAGCGATTTGAATTTTCCTGTATTACTATGGAACAATATACGCTGCATTTATTACTATGGCAACATATGGCTATGGAACAACATGCGCTTTTTACCGACTCAGACACTACAGTTTTGCTAGGATTTGCATGAAAATTTCAGGAATGATAGGTGTCATAAATATCTTTGAGAATCGGTTCAGCTAGTGGTATTAGTAATCGTAAAACAAAAAAAATAGCTGTTTTAAATGGGAAGCTTGAATAATTTTGAGATATTTTTTCCCAACTTCAACGTTTAAGGTGCATGCTTTGAACATTTGATTCAATTTAATGAATGACTGAAGATGAGTACCTACAATTAATACTCATAAGTGAAACAAGTCAAGGAGGCGGGAGAGAGCTCCTAGCAAACATGCTTTGTAACCATTCTAGGATTCGAAAAAGTTGGCCATTAGTCGATGATAGCAGTACAGGAGAGTGGCCCCTGAAAAAAAATTCATCAAACGTAGCCGATATGAGTATGAAATGAAAGTTTTCATGGGAGCATTTCAAAACAGTTCTTAAACTGTCCGTTTTTGCTTCAGTGGGGGCACAGGGGGGAAATACATAAAAAATGTGTTTCCTCCCTCGCGAATGGACATCTAAAATAATTATCAAGGGAGATATTTATGAGTATGACATTAATAAAAACCTCAGAAGTCGAGATTCGTTCAACTTTGTTAAGAATAGTACGATCTTCGAATTTCATATTTTCTCCAATAAAATCATCGTTGACATGTTTCTTGATTTGATTCGATCTAGTGACTGCATTTTGTAAATTGAATACAGAACCCTTCCGACATGAGCGTAGGTCTGTTTACCCAACTTGTTGTTTCGTGAAACAGATATTGAATGTATTCTCATGTCTGTTTCGTGAAACGGAATTGATTACTTCTTTCAAAGGAGCTTATCCCTCCAGGCAAAAATATTGAACGCCCTTATAAAAAAATCTTCCAATACTCTTGCTATCGTAAATCCTTGCAAAGGAGATCGTTTAGTAAAAACAAATTTTAAAGGAAGTAATTATTATATGGCGTTTATGAAATCATCATATTGCATGTGCAAAATTTTTTCAGGCATTCCTTGTCCATTCCACTCTAGTCGGTTGTTAGTATTACGTGTTCCTTCTTCAAACATTTTTTTAGTAATTGTAACATTTGATCTTTTTGTTGGAGGGGATTTTTGTGTGCCTTCCTTGCCAAACCTGCAAAGGCTTTTGGGGAAAAACATTTTGTTGTCCCTATTCTCACGATGCCTAACCACGGAAACCTCATTCGCCCTCCACGACTCAATTTAAACGAGACGCAGTCTCAAAATAATGTGAATCAAAATCCTCCACAGAAAAATCCCCCAGCTCAACAGGGTAGTGGAAACAATAACGTCGACGTGGTTCAGCTTATAATGGGAATAGTAGCACAAGCCCTAAACACCCAAGAGAGATATTTTTTACTCTATCATGAATCCAGCCTCCGATGCAAACGACGACTGTGACGTTCCAATAACTGGGAACGTCGATACAAACTTGTCGGATATGGATAAATTTCCCGATGTCGTCAAAAGTTTGAGGACATTTTCAGGTGACCCCACAGCGAATATTCTTCATGGAGGAAAAGTGTTGAGAGGAGCCTAAGGATCACCTGAAGGGCACTCCAAATTATTACGGCATCCTTTCAGTAATACGCAACAAGATTGTAGGCCAAGCTGATATAGCCTTGGAATCCTACAATACTCCTCTGAATCGGAGCAAAATTTCTAAGTGCTTAACACTTCACTACGCTGACAAGAGGGATCTTGGTAGGCTCGAGTACCAGATGAGTACACTTGTTCAAGGCAACGGAAGTATCCATGAATTATATTTGACGGTCTATCACCATTTGTTGCTGATACTTACTAAATTATCTTCTATGGACATGGGGCAAGAGTCACTGACAAATATGACCTAATGCTATAGGGGTAAAGCACTTGATACTCGACTACTCAGCATCCGAGAACCAGCTGACCTGCCACAGGCTTTGCATTTGTATTTTAAGCTGCAGAATGTTGACTACAGGACACAACATGCAAATAACACGCATGCCACGCTTAAAAAGCCAACGCAGAATATACCTCCTCCAACTCCTCCTAGAAAACATTTTGACACTCCACCGCTACAACATGCATATATTCCGAGAAAAGATTTCAAGCCCGAATTCTTCCATAATTCTCGTATTCCACCAGCTCCACAATTCTATAGGCAGGTGCAATATGTACCCGCTAACGCTAAACCACTGCCTCCTAAACTACGTAGGTATGAGCCTATGCACGTAGATCAATCCATGTGGACCCAAGCAGTAAATTATCAAAATAGGCTGCAATATCGTGCGCTCCCCGTTAAAAGAATGGCGTCTCAACAAGACCATCCTGGCAACAAGCAGCAGCGCACCTATTATACCCACAATTACAACATGGAACTGGACACATTAGCTCAAGAAAAACACGAGTTAGATCAAGCAGATCTACTCAAGTATCTGTCCCTCGAAGAAACTGTTCCATTCCCTCCAAATTCAGAGAATGCAGATAAAACTACAGGATATGAATATGATAATAATGGTAATGAACCAATCGAGGACGTACCATATGATACAAATAACATAGACCAACAAGGTGGCATCCAGTTTTTAGACTGAAGGGCTCTTCACTGCCATATTTAAAATACGAAGCAAATAGCAGTGAAATACTAAAATTCCTTATTGACAACGGGTCAAACAGCAACTTCATCCAACCTTTTTTCGTACTTAACCCTACCCCAAATGCCTTCATCAACATATTCGGACCGAAAACAAAAAATTTTAATTTCTTTTTACTGCCTTCCCTTAAGACCTTTGCAGGATTAATAGGTAATGATACCCTGAAAGAATTACAAAGAGTTATTCATGCTAGTGTTAACGTAATGTCGATCAAACCCCAGATAGACATTCCATTAAAACAACACGTATCTGAGTCTGTTAACCATATGAATGTTAGAACATCCCATTTGATTAGGGAGCAGGAAAAACGACTAAAGCTAATCCTTTCAAAAAACAAATCTTTATTATCAGAGCCAGATGAAAAGTTAACATTTACAACCTCCGTTAGAGGAGAAATCCGCACTACTACGGATGATCCCGTCTACGCAAAATCGTACCCCTATCGTATGGCCTTTAAAGAGGAAGTGAAAAGGGGGATCCAGAAACTATTGAAGGACAAAATTATCAAACCATCAAAATCTCCATATAACGCGCCCGTCTGGGTTCTACCAAAAAAACCAAAATGCATCTGGTGAAAAGAAACTCAGAATGGTCGTTGACTATCGAAAATTAAACTCGATCACTTTCACCGACGCATCCCATATACCAGATATCAATGAAATTCTTTCTAACTTAGGCGAAAATCAATTCTTTTCAATTATTGATTTGAAAAGTGGCTTTCACCAGATTCTCTTAAGAGAATCGGACGTTGAAAAAAACCGCGTTTGCCATAAACAACGGAAAATATGAGTTTCCTCGCCTCCCGTTCAGTCTGAAGAATGGCCCAGCCATCTTCCAACGAGCACTAGACGATATATTAAAGGAACACATCGGGAAGCGCTGTCGTATCTACATCGACGACATAATAGTTTTTGGTAAGGATAAAAAGGAAGACACTCCGAAGGGCAAGCATGAAAGTTAACTTAGATAAACGCCAGTTTCTGAAAAAAGAGGTTGAATTCCTTGGGTTTATTGGTTGTGTAAAGGAATACGAACAAAACCCAAGAAAGTTGAGGCAATCGTTAACTTTCCAACTCCCAAAACACTCAAGGATTTTAGATCATTCCTTGGACGGTCAGGATATTACAGGCGATTCATGCAAGACTATGCTAAGATCGCTAAGCCCCTGACAGTCCTCTTAAGAGGAGAGGATGGACATACGTCCAAACAAGTTTCCAAAAACAAATATATTTCACTTGATAAAGACGCATTGGACGCCTTCAATAAGGCCAAAAGTGTCCTCATTTCACAAGACGTCTTACTTATATACCCAGATTTTAAGAAACCGTTCGAGCTTACCACCGACGCATCTGATTATGCCGTTGGAGCAGTGCTATCATAAGCTAACAAACCGATTTCGTTATTTTTATCAAGGACTCTCGGTAAATGCGAGAGAACTATGCGACAAACGAAAAAGAGATGTAGGCAATAATATGGGCTCTCGATAGTCTTAGAAATTACTTGTACGGATCTAGCATGGTTAAAATTTTTAGAGACCACTAACCTCTAACATATGCCCTTAACTCTCCCCGCAGGGGGAATGCCGGTCGACAAGAGCTCTCTTGGAGGCTAGCATTCTTTGGGGAGTTCCGCCCCCACGTACCCGAGGAAACTCCGCAGGGGGAATGCCGGTCGACAAGACCACTCTTGGAGGCTAGCATTCTTTGGGGAGTTCCGCCCCCACGTACCCGAGGAAATTCCCGCAGGGAGAAAGCCAGTCGACAAGAACATTCTTGGAGGCTAGCATTCTTTGGGGAGTGCCGCCCCCACGGACCCGAGGATATGGGGGGTGCCATGAGGTTCCCTCTTATTGTATCTGGATTACGCTTTGGACAACGAACTGGAATTGACGCTTTGGGCTGGCGGATGTGATGGTTTGGACCTAGTTGCTTTGCACAGTAGCGCCGAGGTGAAACTCGTGTGTGAACGGCTCCAATTCAACTATCATACCGTCTCCGTCCCGGTAAAACCTTGGCAGGCCTCGGAGTACGTTCGAAGTTCGCACCATTGGGTTGGTGGTGTAGGTTCGGTTGAGACGGACTCCCGATTAGCGCTGGTCTGGCTCTGAGCACTTGTCCCCATAAGGGCTTGTGCCGACCCTCGCATGGCCTCCCTGCTCTGCAAAGATAACCATGGGACCAAAAAGGCGACTACACACACGAACGGAGATAGCGGCTCCGAGGGGGGACCCAATAAAATGGAGCAAACAAATGAAACCACAAGCAAACAGGACGCTAGCACGGAGAACCCTTTCAGGCGAAAACCGCTGTTGGCAAGAACACCGATAAAACAAGTCACCGATTGCGGGGGGAGGCAGCAAACCCCAGAAACACTGTTAAAGTCAACACCACAGGTTAAATCATCGGAGACAGACCACAGACGGACTAACGAACGAAAGAAGGCAGAGTGCGTTGTGCAACCTGGCATCATTGCAGCCTTTGGGCGCAGTAGAAGGACTATGCGCACCCCGGAGCGCCCAGTGCAAGACGTACACAATCCGGATCAAGTTGCGACACCAACGGAGGCCAGTGTAAGACTGGGGGAGGGAGAAGTTTTGCCGTTGGCCGACGCCACTTCAAACGCGATCCAAGCGATAGAAGCAAAAGGGCTAGGAAACGGGGGCCTCTCCCAAGAGGTGGCGCCAAATAACACAATCGCCCTTGACCGCGCCGAAGAGGAGCGGCTTACTCGGAAAGCGGGGAATATCGTCAAACAACTGAGGGCTGCCTGCGAAGTGCAGAAAAACATAGGCAAGAGTGTCAAGAATGGCATTCTTGAACTGGAGGAGCTTTTTGGCCGCATAACGCACTACAGGCGGAGGTGGCTTGCAGCCGAGAAGCACCAAAAAGACACGCTCTCCCTCGAGGCATCAGTGGGTCCTAGCAGCAGCAAAAGAATGGCCGGTAGCCCAATTGAAGGCGACTGTGAGAAAAGGAGGAAGGATGAGACCATAAACGAAGTTGACACTCCAGGCGAGGAGTTTCATGTGGTGCGAAACAAGGCAGCGAAAAAAGCGGCCAAAAAGCTACTCCTAGAAAAAAAAGACAAAGAGCTCAACCACGAAGAGAACAAGAAGCCCCCCGCTATACCGCAGAAAACAAAAAGCAAACCGCGGCACAAACCCTTGCGAGCGGCACTGCTTATTAAACCCACTAAGGGCCGAACCTACGCAGATGTCCTCCGTGAAATTAAAGGAGCGGTCAAGCCAGACGACACCAAAACTGCCATCAAAGCAGTTCGACCAACCCGGACCGGCGGCTTGCTGGTGGAATTCGGGCCAGAGGCCACAAACAAAGATGCATTCCGTGACGCGGTTCAAAAGGTTCTTGGAGATGCGGCAACGGTTGCCTCGCTCGAACCAATGGCCACCCTGGAAATCAGGGACCTCGACTGCGTCACGGACAAAGCTGAAGTAGAGGATGCCATTAGGAGGGAGTTCCCCAGCTTAAGTGAAGTCAAGGCAAGATTGACGCGTGAAAACACAAGGGGGCAACGCATGGCTATTGTCGAACTAGCTGATAAAGACGCCCAGCAAATCCTGGCGAAGGGCAAAATTAAGATAGGTTGGGTGATCTGCAGGATACGGAGAAGAGCGATCCCTATCCGCTGCTTCAGATGCCTCGAACACGGACACACCGCGTATGGCTGTAGGGGACCCGACAGGAGACCTCTGTGCTACAAATGTGGTGAAACGGGGCACAAAAGGAAGGAGTGCACGAACGAGGCAAAATGCATTCTTTGCAAGGACGCTAAGCTAGCACCCGGCGACCTCAAACACGAGCCGGGGACAGGGAGATGCCGGATTTTTAAGGAGGCCCTAACTAAAGCCAAATCGATACTCAAATGATCCGTATCCTGCAGGTCAATTTGCACCGAAGCACAAACGCCCAGGACCTACTTGAGCAGTTTGCGAGGGATAAGAAAGCTGACCTCCTGTTGCTGAGCGAGCAACATCATAACAAGGACTCGCAAGCGTGGTACCCTGACAAAACTGGTACCTCGGCCATCTGGGTTCGAGACAGCGCCCGCCTTCAGGTGCAGGGCCATGGACGCGGGGATGGTTTTGTGTGGGTGCGGTGTTCAGGGATAACATATTTCAGTGTTTATCTGACGCCTAACGAGGCAATGCGATCCTTTCGAACCAAACTCGA
This sequence comes from Odontomyia ornata, assembly GCA_963969285.1. Taxonomy (NCBI): domain Eukaryota; kingdom Metazoa; phylum Arthropoda; class Insecta; order Diptera; family Stratiomyidae; genus Odontomyia; species Odontomyia ornata. The sequence goes on along the minus strand of OZ017741.1, from coordinate 94,176,033 downwards.
TGCCCTGGAGGACGCTGTCTCGAACACAGAGGGCCACATGCTGGTCGGGGGAGACTTCAACGCTAGAGCCATCGAATGGGGCATGCCACAATCCGACCCAAGGGGAAAGCAAATATTGGACATGGCGGCCAGAACAGCGCTTTTTGTCCTAAATACTGGTAACACCCCTACTTTCCGCCGCTGGGGTTGCGTAGGAACCATACCCGATGTGACACTCGCTTCGGAGTCCCTGGTACCTAGAGTACACAACTGGCGAGTACTAGAGGACTACTCGGCTAGTGATCACCAGTATATAGCTGTTGAGATTCACGACGGTGCCACTCTGCGTGCATATGCCCAAACTTCAATCCTCGGATGGAGGACTGGGAGGATGGACGTCGAGAAGTTCACTGACGCGCTTACGGCAGGCGCACCGTTGCTGGGAGCTCCGCCAGGGAGTGGAGGGCCTACAGCCAAGGACTTGGTGAACTCAACTATGAGTACCATCATAGCTGCTTGCGAGTCTTCCATGCCCTGCCGGAGACCCCGACATGGTAAGCCTCCAGTATACTGGTGGTCAAACGAGATCGCCGAACAAAGAAGCGAGTGTCACAAACTTCGGCGAGAGGCCCAGCGGGCGCGAACACGGGAGGAGGCAGACACTAGGCTAGCAGCATACAGGTCCGGCAGGAAATATCTTCGCAGGCTTATTAACAAGAGCAAGGCCCGATGCTGGCAAGACCTCGTGGACGATGTAAATAGGGATCCGTGGGGCCTTGGCTACAAGCTGGTCATGGGGAAACTTGGTGCCCTACGGAAGCCTTGTAGACATGACGCGGAAAAGATGGACGCGATAGTGCGGGGACTCTTCCCCGCCCATCCCGTCCGTGTTGACGCTGTCCATGGTGAAACAGCAGTCGAGTGCCCACTCTTCACACAGCTGGAACTGGAGGAGGCAGTCCTCTCCCTGAAGGCAAGGAAGGCTCCAGGTCCAGATGGTGTTCCAGCTGAGGTTTTGCAGCTCGTCTATCACCATTGTCCTGACTTGCTGCTCAGCACATTCAACGCTTGCCTACGGGACGGGGTTTTCCCGGTACGATGGAAGGTGGCGAGGCTCGTGCTGGTCAGCAAGAGGAAGGGAAATCCCGAATCGCCGTCTGCACACCGCCCGTTATGCATGCTAGACACGGCTGGGAAAGTGCTAGAGAAACTCATCAAGGGAAGACTCACTGACGCGATTCGTGCTACTGGGGACCTATCTCCTCGGCAGTACGGCTTTAGAGCAGGACGTTCTACCATTGATGCGATTGCAGAGGTGGTGAATGCGGTCCAAAAGGCAGAGGCATATAGTCGCACCAAGCGACGGATCGTCCTGTTGGTGACACTCGACGTCAGGAATGCCTTCAACTCCGCTAGATGGGTGGATATTCTGGATACGCTGGAAAACTCTTTTCAAGTTCCAGAATATCTAATGCGGCTTTTGAGGAACTACCTAAAGGACCGAAGCCTGCTCTACGACACGACACAGGGCCAACGAAGGATGGAAATTACATCGGGTGTTGCCCAGGGATCTATCCTTGGTCCGGACCTGTGGAATGTGTCTTACGACGGGCTACTGAGACTTGAGATGCCAGATGAGTCGCGCTTGGTCGGCTATGCGGATGATGTTGCGGCTCTGGTCGCCGGACGCACCGTTGAACAAGCGCAACTTAGGCTAGGTATGCTAATGCGCCGAGTGAGGGACTGGATGACTACTCGCGGGCTCAGTCTAGCACTGGAGAAAACCGAAGTGGTCATCTTGACAAAAAAGAGAATCCCTAGAGTAAGGATGATCAGTATTGGAGACATACAAATCGAATCGAAGCCAGCGGTGAAGTACCTGGGGCTACTGATCGACTCGAAGATGAGTTTCTCTGAGCAAATCAGGGCAACGGCTGAGAAGGCTGCTTCGGGAATATCGGCCCTGAGTCGACTTATGGCCAACGTAGGGGGACCCAGCCCATCAAGAAGACGCCTCTTGATGATTGCTGTAGGGTCAGTGCTACTGTACGGAGCAGAGGTATGGGGCGACGCTTTCAGCAAGGAGGTATACCGAAAACGATTGGCACAGGTACAGAGAAGAGGAGCACTGAGAATTGCATCTTCGTATCCAACAGTCTCCGACTTGGCGGTGAGAGTGATTGCAGGCGTGATACCTGTCGCCCTCCTTGCTAGAGAGCGCCGCGCTATTTACCTGCGCCGAAACGAGGATGCGAGGGAGATGGTTGTCCGCGAGGAGAGACAACGCTCGCTCAACGATTGGCAGCAGTCTTGGAGGAATTGCACGAAGGGAAGGTGGACTGCGCGCCTCATCCCGGATGTGAGACCGTGGCTAAATCGAAAGCATGGTGAGACTGACTTCTATCTGACCCAGCTCTTGAGCGGGCACGGGTGTTTTCAGTCTTACCTGCATAAGATCGGCAAGTCACGGTCTCCCGATTGTCGGTTTTGCCCAGGAGAGGAGGACAATGCCTGTCACACATTTTTTGCATGTACGAAATGGGCCAGGCTGCGAAGGGAACTCTACAGGGAGACGGGAGAGCTCACCCCGGATAATATAGTTGCGGTGATGCTCGAATCGGTTGACAAATGGAACCAGGTGGCACATTATGCTCGGGCAGTCCTAAAATATAAAAGGGACTCACAGCAGCCGAAGGCGCTGGGGCTGGGGGATCGCTCTTCTGGCAATTCCTCTTCCCCCTCCCCTCCCGCTAGGAAAGGGACTCCCCAGCTTGAAGGCGCCCCACGGCGTAACAAAACGAGACCTGGCCCGAAGTAATGTGTCAAACGGTTCCAGGCTAGGCTCTCAGATTGACAGGGGAGGTGTTTAGTGGGTAGTCCAAAGGTATCCTCCATGGGAGTCCCACACTGCCAGACTCGGCGGGCATAAATGCCTTCACCTCCCTACCACAAAAAAAAAAAAAAAAAAAAAAAAAAAAAAAAAACATATGCCCTTAACTCTGCTGGAAATCAAGATTGGAGGAATATAAATATAAACTAAAATACAAACTGGGTAAAGCAAATGTTGTTATCGATTCCCTTTCAAGACCACCCCGAGAGCCTGAAATTAATTCTATGAAACCTACGCAACATGGCGAGGAAAGTTCGTCACAAAACCTAATACGTTGCATTGAATCTCCCATCAATATGTTCAGAAACTAAATTCTTCTCAAACTGGGTGAAGAAAATAGCTACCAAGTATCACATCCCTTCGAAAATTATACAAGATCTACTCTGATTCAAAGAGAATATACAAAACAGGACGTTATTAATATTTTTAAACGCTACCTTAATCTTAACTTAATTAACGGTCTACAGATAAACGAATCAACTATGGGTCTCATACAATAGATATATCCAAATCATTTCAGGGAATACAAAGTTCGATACACACGAAAGACAGTTGAAGACATTCCTTCCGAAGCCGAGCAAGAGAAGAGAGTCCTCCAAATCCATAAAAGAGCCCATCGAAATGCTGAGGAAAATAGACTTCAAATTATAGAGAATTTTTATTTTCCAAAGATGATTGCCAACATAAAGAGACTGGTCAAACTCTGTACAATATGTATTGAGAATAAATATGACCGACACCCTAAAAACCCTTTTTAGAAAAAACATCAATTCTTAATTATCCTGGTCACATCGTCCATATAGATATTTTTTCAACAAAAAAACAACTCGTTCTTACGGCTATAGATAAGTTTACAAAATTTGCTATGGAAAAAATCATCCCATCCCGTTCATTTGAGGACATTAGGAGACCACTCCAGGATATTCTTTTCTTCTTTTGTGTACCGGAGGACGTTGTCGTCGACAGCGAAAGTGCCCTTAGGTCAAACGCTATTACATCTATGATGGAGGACGAGTTACAGATCAAGGTTTCTAAGACACCACACTATAAAAGTAAAGTAAATGGACAGGTTGAGCACTTTCATTCTACTCTTATAGGAATTATGCGCTGCCTGAAGAAAGAATCAACACCCAGATCTTTCGAAGAACTCCTAGAGCGAGCAGTTAACGAACACAATTTTACCATTCACGCCACCACAAAAAAAAAACCTGTTGAACTCTACCTAGGAAGGTCACCTAGAATGAACCCAGAAGAATTTGAAAGGACAAAACAATCAAACATCGACAAACTTAGACTCAAACAGGACAAAGACTTACATAACCATAACAAAAAAAGACAACCAACAAAAGACTACGAGATTGAACAAATTATATACGTAAAAAAACAAAAGAAGAGGGTCAAAATTAACACCTCGCTATCGACAAGAAATAGTTAAAGAAAACAAGAAAACTACAATTCTTACAGAGTCCGGAAAACGAGTCCATAAGGATAAAATTCGAAATTTGCTTTCTTGATTTCTCTCCTTTTTCTTCTTCTTCAGATCTTTCATATGCATGACTAGCGGAACAATACAAATCTTAGACTACACGAACTCTCAAATTTGTTAGTAACATTCAGCGTAGGACTGAGGAAAATACGAGATGGAAACTTCAAAATTATCCATACAATAGATGTCTATCAATATTAAAAATTCGTAACTAATGCACAAGATATCCTAAATCTATCCGATGTCCAGCATCAATCTTTATCTTTAGCCCATGAAATAGAACACTCATTGAAAACTTAGTTCCTCGGAGAACGAAAAGGTCACTTAACTTCATTGGAACAGCTTGGAAGTGGCTTGCCGGAAATCCGGATCATGAGGACTTCGTTACTATTAAAGAAAAAAATAACAACGTTTTGGGAACCAGCAATATAATGATCGGATCAATAATATTACCAAGATTACTAATGAAATTCAAAAATTACTTAAGTAAGACAGCAAGAGTAGCACTAACATTGTTTTGGAAATTCAAGCCAAAATTAATCTTATGAAGGAAGAATTGAGAAACGTAAACTTTGCCTTACATTGGGTCAAAGCAGGTGTTATAAATTCACTAATTTTGTCCAAAACGAAAATTAAACTAGCCGTAGAAGCGTTACATAAAGAAAAATTGCCATTCTATTCTGTCGAAGAAACTTTAGACTTCGCGGAAATGAAAATAATCTCAAATAAATTCACTATTTTATACATAATAAACATGCCAATGACTAGAGAAGAAACATTTAACACGCTTGTAATAAAACCTATCAAAAAACAATTAAGTAAATGAAATTGTATTTGATAAAATTTTGTAACGTAAATATTAAATATTTGCTGAAACAAAAAATTGTAAAGAACTCAATCAATTTTCAATTTGCACAGAAAAAGATTTTACAGACATAAGTAGTTCAGGTTGCTTACCAAGGTTACTCAAAGGTTCAAACACCACCTGTAAGAAAACTTCTGGGCATCATATCCCTACAATCGACGAAATTTCAAGTAGCATTATACTCCTGAACGACTTTTCCGGAATTGTTGAAGCTGAAAACACCACGCAGAAGTTAATCGGGACATACGAGTACCTGATTAAATTCTTTAACACAACCATTAAAATAAATGGCCGACCTTACATATCCCGAGAAGTATCAAGGATGCAGGTACTTCCAGCTATACTCCAACCAGTACCAGAAGGAGATGCCTACCGAGAACTTCTCTCGCTAGAAATGATCAGCGAACTCCACATCAACAACACCGGGAAAATTGAGCTGCTCCAAACAAGTAGCAGAATGCATCAATTCGTCTCATATACCTTTATCGCTATTCTAGGAGTCCTTACCTGTACAGCGCTTTTCTGGAGATCTTGTTCCAGAAAAGGTAATTCAATAATAATCGTTCATTCATATATTCCAGAGAAAAAGCACGAAGAATCACTACGATCTCAGCCCACGACAATCCAACCCTCGCTAGAACCAATGCAATCTCAGCCCACGATAATTCAATCCTCATCTTCCGTGTCAACCAGCCCAAAGAGGGAGCTCTAAGCACATCAATGACCTTCCGTACTTTTGAATAGTGTACTGCATTCATTGAATTTAAGGGTGCCGTTAAGATTTTATTCAAGAAAACATAAAATCGATAAATCATACTTTTACTAACAAAGTTGAGTGAATTGCGACTTCTCACGTATTTGTTGTTGTTGTACTCATCAAGGCCTACATTCGTGATTTTTTTCAGATTTTTCGGATGAAAGGTGTCCAATCGCGAGGGGGGGACACAAGTTTTTCGTGTATTTCCCCTCCTTGTGCGCCCCTCGAAGCAAACTAGGAGTCCTTACCTGCACAGCGCTTTTCTGGAGATCTTGTTCCAGAAAAAGTAATTTAAAAATAACCGTTCATTCATATATTCCAGAGAAAAAGCACAAAGAACCAATACGATCTCAGCCCACGACAATCCAACCCTCGCCAGAACCAATGCAATCTCAGCCCACGATAATTCAATCCTCATCTTCCGTGTCAACCAGCCCAAAAAGGAGCTCTGAGCGCATCAATGACCTTCCGTACTTCTGATATTTTCGAACAATTGCGGACAATTGCATTCAAGCGGGGAGGGTTTAATGAACAATTCCCAGACAGATCGAAATGCAACACTGCAAAGCAGTGCAACCTGGGAATACACAAATTAGAAATTGACACGACAAATGCTAGACATCGCGTTAGCATTTTCCATGCTATAAATCAAATTACATGTCAGGCGAAAGTTTAGTATTAACTTAATATTGCATTGTAACGGATTGCAAGGTTTTGCCTTTGTAATAATTTCGTTCTTAGGGATGTAATTGAAGCACAAATTCAAGTAACCGATTAGTCTATATATTTACATCTATATACAGTATTACATTAATTTAATTATCAAAATGTGGTTCGGTTGATTTGATCTCGTTGGGAAGAAAGCGAATCGATGACTAACTTCTCAGCGATCATCAGCAGAATATCCGACTCACTGCGACGTTGCCATATTTTTTACATCCTCCGGCCGGGCTTGATCCGTTCCAGGTATTTCCAATGGATAAAGGTGTTGGATAGGTCTCCGTATAACGCCATTTGATAACTGTAGCTCGCATGACCTTATTTGATTGTCCCTTCCCAGATAAACTTCCTTTATTCGTGCCAATTTCCAAAGTAGCCTTGGTAGAGAGTCGTCCCGAACGATAACTACATCACCAACCTTAAGACAACTGGGTTTTACTTGTTTTGTATGATGTGAACTACGGAGGAGTTGGATATACTCATTTTTCCATCTGTTCCAGAACCGATTTAAAACTGGTTGTCTGATATTCCAAAGCTTCAGTAATGTAGATCTGCTAGCATTGCTTCCTGTTTCATTAGAAGTCAGTGCTGTCTCTGTCTGAACTCCAAGCAAAAAATGGTTAGGCGTCAGAGGTTGAATATCCCGCTGATCGTCACTAAGATATGCTAGAGGACTTGAGTTTACCACCGCTTCGATTTCAGTTAAAAGCGTTCTTAACTGTTCTCCATTTAATGTAGCTCGTCCAATAGATACCTTTAGAGCGTTTTTTACGCTCCTGATTAGGCCCTAATTCCTCTCTGATTCATAAAATCTTGAAGATTTGTGGGACATATAAATTTTCCCAAGGTTGCATGTTCAAGAGCCGCTCGTTTGTAGAATTTTGCATTATCCGACATTATAATACTCGGAGGTCCTCTACGTGCTATAAAACGCCGAAGAGCAGATAAACAGCTTTCAGTCGAAAGATCCAATGTCATCTCCAGATGTATTGCCCTTATTTCAGCACATGTGAAAATCATGAAGTATTCGTTTTGCCGTTCCTCTCCTCTAGGTATGATGAACAGTGAACCCGCAAAGTCTACCCCCATTGTATTAAAGGGTCTTGTAGCGTTTATTCTTTCATATGGTAGCGGAGCCGTTGGTTGAGTTAGAGTTTTGCGGAAAAACCGTTTGCAAACAATACAGCTTCGTATAACCGACTTTACTAGCTGCCAACCTCTGGGGATCCAATAGCGTTTTCGCAGCAATGTCAGAACTGTCTCAGTACCACCACGAAATGAATCCTTGTGAAGCCGCTGAATTATGAATTTGCTTAAATGTGCTGATTTTGGCAGGGTTATAGGGTGGCTGGCACATTCATCACTGTCCATGAGTTGCAATCTTCCACCAATTCGAAGAATGCCTTCCTTTAGTGTCGGTGAAAGAGTTCGAAGCTCACACGAGGAAGGAATTGGATTACCTCGCTGTATATTTATTATTTCTGCATTATAAAACTCTATTTGCGTGACTTTAGTCCAATATTCTTCGGCATATTTATAATCCGCTGCAGATAGGTACTCGTTGTCGACCTTCTGTCGTTGTAGTTTACGTATGAATTATAGTGATAGCGCTGTGACTCGTATTAATTTACCATACTCGTTGAATTTAAAAATTGGAAATATTCGTCCGTTTGCATTAATTACGTGAATTTCGTTTTCGGCAGCCTGTGCTGATAAAGATACAATCGCTGTTAATTCTTTGTCATTATCATTTTCAATAGGCCAATCGAATGCAGGCTCTCGTAGCCAAGCGGAGCCCCATCTCCAATTTTCAGACCGTATTAGCTCGTAAGCATCTATACCTCTTGTTAGGAGATCTGCTGGGTTATCTTTACTGCTACAATGCTTAAACGAAACACCCTTTAAAATCGCGTTGATTTTCTTAACACGTTGTGAAACATATGGTTTCCATCGATCAAAATCACCAGCTATCCAGTACAAGGCGATCTTTGAGTCAGACCAAATGTAAACCGAATCTACTTCCAAGTGCAATAGATTAATTAAGAATTTACTTAGCCTCGCAGCCATAAAAGCAGCTGTCAACTCCAACTTAGGTAGCGTTAACTCCCTTTCACCAGCTTCCTTGATTGGTGCTATCCGATTTTTCGCACAGACCAATTCGGTGTGCGTACATGCTTCGTTATAAGTAGTACGTAGGTAAGCTACACATCCATATGCTTGAAGGCTAGCGTCCGCATATACGTGAAGTTGAATTGTAGTTGGGCTAGGTTTCAGAAAAAAACATCTTGATACGCTAAAGACGTCTAACTTCCGTAAGCCTTTGCAGCATTTATTCCATTCCTTCTGCAATTCCTTCGGAATAATATCATCCCAATCATATTTCTTTCACCATAAATTCTGCAATAAGATTTCCATTTCACCACAAGTAACCGATTAGTCTATATATTTACATCTATATACAGTATTGCATTAATTTAATTATCAAAACGTGGTTTGGTTGATTTGATCTCGTTGGGAAGAAAGCGAATCGATGACTAACTTCTCAGCGATCATCAGCAGAATCTCCGACTCACTGCGACGTTGCCATATTTTTTACAGCCTTAAAACAAAATTATATTTTTTTAACCCAAGTTCTTTTTGATTCATTAATTTATACAACACCCATAATTATGTTTACAATTCATCTGTATACAGTTTCATTATGCAATAAGAAACGTACGTGGAAAATTCCTAACTTGTAGAACTGTCCTTGCGCAATGGACAAAGTTTCAAACGTCAAATGCAATGTGATTTATCTGTCTGCAACCCAGACGGAAGGAATATATTGCGCTTGCAATTTTTTGCCTGTAATTTTAGGATGGTAATTTTCATGGGAACTAACTGACAGATAAGCGAGTTGTATAATTAGATGTCATAACATAAAATATGGTAAATGAATTAGTGAAGCGTTGACCTCAAACTCAACAACGTTGTTTAGCGAATAGATCTGTCGATGCAAGAATCGACAAGAAATTTTAGAACGTGGTACAAGTACAAGCACTTATACAACGTCAGCCAAGGCAAAGCAGTTTTAACTTTAACAAATACCTTATAACTATCGTTGAAAATTAATAATTTTGTATTGACAAACTCAAAAATGGGTAAAGTTTCAAAATCAGGACTCAAAAGAACATATGTATAATTAATTTAATTTATTTAAGTTTATTTATCCGGTAACCAGGATTACAAGTATTTAGTGAGCAGCAGCCTTCTTCTTCTTCCAGAGGTCGAGTCCATAAGCCTCGTTTCCGTATCCGCGTCCCAAGATTGATTCGGCTCCAAGGATTGATTGAGCTCCCAAGATTGATTGGGCTCCCAAGATTGATTGGGCTCCCAAGATTGATTGAGCTCCATAGGTGCTCAAAGCTGGAGCGGCAGTATAGGCTGAGATAGCTGGAGCAGCAGCGTATGCTGAGATAGCTGGGGCAGCATAGGTGCTGACAGCACGGGCACCATAGTTGAGAGCTGGGGCAGCATAGCTTGAGATGGTTGGGGTGGCATAGCTAGCGACAGCTGGGGCAGCATAGCTGGCAATGGTTGGGGTGGCATAGCTAGCGACAGCTGGGGCAGCATAGCTGGCGATGGTTGGGGTGGCATAGCTAGCAACAGCTGGGGCAGCATAGCTGGCGATGGTTGGGGTGGCATAGCTGGCAACAGCTGGAGCAGCATAGCTAGCGATGGTTGGGGTAGCATAGCTGGAGATAGCTGAGGCACCATAGTTGGAGATAGCTGGGGCAGCATAGCTGGAGACCGCTGGGGCAGCAACAACGTTCTTAATGACTTTAGTTACTGGAGCGCTGTAAGAGATTGGAGCAGCATATGAAGCAACAGATGGAGCGGCGTATGAAGCGACGGATGGAGCAGCAACAACGTTCCTGACAACTGAGCCACTGTATGCTGAGAGGGCTGGGGCGCTAATGGTGTTGTAACCAGTGTTGTAACCACTGGTGTAACCAGCGCCGTATCCACCATAACCAGCATAGCCAGTAGTCAATGGAGCAACATAGCCTGCTGAAGCAGCGCCGATAAGGGCAAGAGCCAAAAGCACGAATTTCTGGAATTCACAATAAAAAAATATATTTAATATAATCCATTCAATTTCCATATTCTTTTTAGTCAATATACCATGTTGCTAATGTTGCTTTTTTGTCTGGATATCTGAAAGAAAGACTTCTGACTGAGGATTTGTTGAAAGTAAGACAGTATTTATACAAAAATAATGTTTGAAATCAAACCACCTCTAAACATTCAATGCTCGCAAATTAGATTTGAATAATATGAAGGTTACAATAAGTTTCTATCTCCTTTCATTCATTTCCTTTGCATTGCTAGTGTTTCAAATGTTGATTTTTTTAGACGTTTTCATACTATTTAGCGCTATGAGCATCATAAGTTTCAAAGCTGTATCAAAATAGTTTTAAAAGGATGATGTGCACCTTGAAATATGCAGTCAAAGTAAACCAATACTACATTTAATTAAAAAAACACATGGTCAAAAAGGCAACTATATTTAATGTATGTAGATTATCATGCACGCAGAGCACTAACTTCAATTTCCTCAACACAGTTTGATCGAATGAGACGAAATATTAACCAACACCATAAATCACTATAAAGAATAACTTATGTATATGAATGATCACTTTCATCAATGAAAATGGAAATCCATTAGGAAGAGCAAATTTTATTGTTTTTGTGATAATCGTTTGAAATTTGCGTTTTCGCTATTTTCATCTGTGGCCATGCTTAAAGTGCATTATGTGAGACTAGAGATGAGGTTCCTCTTGGCTATTACTTACTTAGCCTTTGTAGGTATAGATTCGATTGGGCTGAGGTAAAATGCATAACAGCTGCAACATTGCGAAAGCAGTAGAACATATAGTAGATTAGTTTTAATTAATTAACCATGGCAATTGTAATCATTCCATTAAAAACACTTTTATCGAATTTGAAAATTAACTTAATTTGCAGTTATTTCATAAACTTGATCGCGAAGTGCCAGGGTGATCAACTTTTTGAGAGCTTAAATCAAGAAATTTAACGTTATCAGCTGCTAGCGCTCATTCTTGCTGTTTTCTTGGTTCATTCATCCATCTGCAGCATTTGGAGGTAAATCTATGATCTATCAATAAATTCAGTCGCGAGTATGTTTATAAGCGATCTGCAGCTGCTATAGCGTATATATGGATCAAACATATTATTTCATGGCATGCGGAAGAAGGTAAATAATAAAAATACTCAAAAATTTTCCCATGAGTATTAGTTTGAAAGAAACAACCATCAATTTATGGAAACTAATATTTTTTTAATGAACTCAGATTGTAATCATATAATTGATTTGGTGGGATGCAATAATTCAGCAAAGGCCAATTCAATAACTGGGCAAGAAAATAATTTTTTCAAATTCTCATCATGTCAGTAGAACTGGCACAGTATATGGCTTTTCGAAGTTGCTTAAAAGTGATTGCAGGGTTTTGTAGACAGTGTAAGTTTTCTGCAAATCCAATGTGATTATTTATTTGATTTAAAATTTTTTTCTGATTTTAAAGATAAAGTATAATCGGTAGAGTCAAGCCAAGTCACAGTCTTTTTGGACGGCACCAACATATTGCCACGGTTGTTAACAACCGCCAAAGAACTTTTCCTGAAACTCGACAGCAAAGCAAAACTAGTAGTAGCCCAGTCATATTAGGGCTTTCACCTCGGAATGAAAGATAATAAGCTGCAAATTGGTATGAACCTTTGTTTTGTCATTCTAAATGTTCTCTCAAAAGTCACAATCGTTACCATGTCCGCGTCTCAAGATATTCAAGGTCAAAGGTCACAAAAATCGGTTTTTCGCGAATATCTGGCTTCCTATCGGTTAAATGAGATTTGCATTTATTATAAAAGTTGTAGGCTATAAAATTCCCTACAACTTTTGTTTAAACTTTTTTTTTCATACGACCAACCGTTTTGAAGGTAGAGCGCGAAGAGTGCACATCGTACAGTCATATACGGCCTAATGCAAGGTCAAGCGTGAGTTATGGTTATCAGTACGTTATAAAGTCAATTATTTACTTGGAAATTATAATTATTAAACAATGCCTATTATTTATGTACTAACTATTAATTATTTATATTTAATTAAAGTAAGTAACTTGATTATTTATATATAATTATTCATATTTAACTATTTAAGTATAAAATATTATTAATTCTGGATTATATATTTTAGTTTTATTTTAAGTTAAAATGATAGTAAGAGTATATATTTTACACATATTTTTATTTATTATTAAATACGGCATAATATACATTTATCAAAATGTGAGTTCAAATATCAAAAGTATCTTTGTTGATTTTAATTGTAATGAAATTGGAAATGGAAGCTAATTATCTTCTTCTTGTTCGTCGTCTTCTTCTTCTTGTCGCTCAAAAATGTTCGATTCATTGTCATCATCCTCATTATCTGTCATGTTCATCTCCAAACCTTCCAGAATATCGGGATCATATGTATTTTCTTCATCGGGATTACTTGGATACAGTGAAGCGTTGAGGCAAGCTTGTCCGTTGCACTGGCCGCAAGCTAAAGAACATTGTAGCCCTGATTTTCTGCATCCACAGCGGGAACCACAACCATTTTTGCAATTGCAAAATATTACGTTTAGTAGTTCGGCTGGTGTTGGAGGTAATAACGTTCGTATGGGCTCCAGGATTTCATTTTCAAGCATCCAGCCCCATTCTTTAGGTTCTAAGTCCTTCCCTAACCACGTTTGAATCTGGTAGTAGACACGTTTTATGTGTTGATGAGCTGCTACACTTGTTGGTGGAAGTGTTGACAGTTGTACAGGTTTATTTAGTTTTGTAAATTTGATGAATTGCGTGTAGCGGAAATGATCAATGTTGTCCTCAGATTTTGGAGCATTATATAATGCCAACAAGATGCGCACTCCATTTTCTAATAATGTTTGTTTTGGGCAGTTTTCTTGTTGAAATACTTCCACCAGTTTATCTAAATCAGGAATTTTTTCCAATGCTCTAGTAACAGTTTTTTTTCCTTTTTTAAATAGCGCAGAAGTCGTGTCACAGCCACTGAATGCGTGTAAAAATAAAATGTGCTTTTTAGTACGAGGATATTGGTCAAAACTTTTAGTAGAATATATTTGTGTTTTGACATTGCCTTTGCCAACTTTGCCAACTTTAATAATTATAATTTCCAAGTAAATAATTGACTTTATAATGTACTGATAACCATAACTCACGCTTGACCTTGCATTAGGCCGTATATGACTGCACGATGTGCACTCTTCGCGCTTTACCTTCAAAACGGTTGGTCGTATGAAAAAAAAGTTTAAACAAAAGTTGTAGGGAATTTTATAGCCTACAGCTTTTATAATAAATGCAAATCTCATTTAACCGATAGGAAGCCAGATATTCGCGAAAAACCGATTTTTGTGACCTTTGACCTTGAATATCTTGAGACGCGGACACGATAACGATTGTGACTTTTGAGACAACATTTAGAATGACAAAACAAAGGTTCATACCAATTTGCAGCTTATTATCTTTCATTCCGAGGTTGACCCCTTTTTTTACCTAATATGACTGGGCTATAGGGCTACAAATTAATGAGAATAAAGCAAAACTTATGACCTAGCTGAGGAAAAATGCCTCAAATATACAAAATATCAGACTTGGCAAACACAATATCGAAAATTTCGGTGAATTTGTGTACCTAGTGTTATGTTACTTCAAAAGATTCCAGTTAGGGGCCTTAAGTCCCAGCTAACCCGTGGAGATGGGTTATGAAGGCACTACTCACCACCCCTTTAACTGCCCCCAGGAGCTAATTGACAAGTTTGTTGCTTCCTGGGATGGTTAGTACACTGTTAAGACACGGATTCGTGTCACACAGTAGGCCTACACCATATCTTGCCTGCCTCATATTCCCCAACCACTAACTGGTAAAAAAATATTATTGTAAATTTAATAAATCTTCGTTGACTTCAAGCAAGCATACGACAGTATTGATCGTAACGTACTGTACCAAATAATGCTTGGTTTTGGCATCCCAGCCAAATTAGCCCGTCTTACCAAAATGACAATGACGTCAACAACCTCCCAAATCCACATCAAAAACCAACTCACCGACGCCTTTGACACAAATATCGGACTAAAACAGGTAGATAGGCTGGCCCCATTGCTATTCAATTTGGCTCTGGAGTACGTCATAAAGAAACTACCTGTCGATACGCGAGGTACATTACTATACAAGTCGAGCCAGGTAGTGGCCTATGCGGACGACATCAACATTCTGTCACGGTCACTAACAACTGCTAAAGAACTCTTCCTGAAACTCGACAGCGAAGCAAAACTAGTAGGGCTACAAATCAACGAAAATAAAACAAATTTCATGACGCAGTCGAGGAAAAATACCTCAAATACACAAAATATCACACTTGGCGAATACAGTATCGAAAATGTTAGCAAATTTGTGTATTTAGGCCCCAAAATAACGAAAACGGGCAATGAAAGGGATGAAATATGCCGAAAAATACAGCTCGCAAATAAAATATTCTATTCAGTATTGACGATCTTGAGGACCAGCTGCATGGACAGGAAAACAAAGCTCCAAGTTTACAAATCTGTGATAAGACCTGTGTTACGCTATTGGTGTGAAACATGGACCCTAACCCAAGCATCCGCAAATATATTGAGCGCCTTTGAGCGACGGGTCCTGAGGCAAATAATCAGAGCGAAGCTATACGGGGACCAATGGCTAATTCTATACAACCATGAGCTGTATGAAATTTTTGACGAACCGGAGGTCTCAATGATTGCAAGACTGCGGAAGCTGCAATGGGCTGGACACATGAATCGTATGGACGAACAATGGATACCCAAGAAGATATTTATTGGGAGAACTGAAGGCCGGCGACCTGTGGGAAACCGAGGAAATGCTGGTCTGACTCGGTCGACGAAGACAGTTCATCGCTGCTCGGATTTCGGAATTGGAGGACGCGGTCAACGGACCGAGACAGTTGGAGGCACTGTTTGCAGGAAGCGAAGGCCCGAAAGGGGCTGTAGTGCTAAGAAGAAGAAGAAATTTAATAGTGACTATTTTTAATATTTTTCTTCAAAATGGTAAAGATTTACAATCTTACAATTTCTGCTACTTTTCTATACGTTGGGGGTCTCATTGGTTTATTTATTTAATTCATCACAATTTTATAAAATTTGTAGTCCCAATTATAAAATAGAAATAAGAATATGTGTTCAAAAAAAGTTAATACAAAGTAAGAGTTAGTCTAAATTTAAAAGTTATGTAAAATTAATGAGTGAAGAAATTGTTGCCCATAGAGTGCTCTCCGCAGCATACTTTTAAATAAACCAAATGAGCCAGAAGGAGAACCAAGCTAGAGATTAAGATAGCCTCCTACAATACGAACCATCGGTGAGTGATTGTAAGATACGGTTCTTGCAAATGGTATAGCGTAATATTGCGACTACCTAGTGCAAAAAGTTGGACGTATGCTGATGGTGTTGTTTAATTCCAATGATAACATGCCTCTCGTTAATTTAAATACGAATTATTGGTCAAGAAATTGCCTCCTTACCTGCAGGGAAGGTAGACCAAGGAAATTCAGACGATCATCATAAGGGCGATACGGGATTTTGTATTTATAGAAAAGCGTGCGGGAGAACCTACGCTGAACAGATTCAACCGCTACCACGAGATAGTTAAGATACGAGAACTGTATCTGGCATGAATATTCAAGAATTGGGCGAACCAGTTTAACGAATAATTTTGAAAGTTGAAATATCTGTGAGAGCAACGTAAGACAAACCCCATAATTTGAGAAGCATTCTTGGTTATTTCAAAAACGTTAACATTGAATTTCAAATGAGAATCAAAAGTCACACCTAAATCTTTGAAACTCTCGACCAACATGAGCACTGAGCTTTCGATACAGTACGAAAATTGAATGGAGTAAGTTTTATTGGTAAAGGTCATGGAAAGACACTTTAAGATGTTAAGTTGATGTCGATTTCTATGACACCAAGAGGACAAAAGATTTAAGTCATCCTGAAGAGCTCGGCAACCCTGCATTGAATTAATGACTCGAAATATCTTCAGGTCATCAGCAGATAGTAGATGGTTAGATGTGAAGATAGCTGGGAGGTCACTAATAAAGAGGTTGAAAAGAAGTGGACTTAAAATTGATCCGTGTGGAACACCAGAAGTTGGGACGTAGATCCATTACAGATAACTATGCAGGAACGATGAAAGAGGAAGGAGTAAATTCAGGAGAGAAGAGATCTCTGCATGCCAAAACGGCGGAGCTTATCGATCAGGATATTGTGATCCACACTATAAGAAGCTTTCGCAAAATCAGCGTAAATCACATCATTTTGACTTCCTTAGTCAAGGGTGATTGCAATCGTGTTGATAAATTCACCCACGTTGGTTACGGTAGAATGTCCTTTTGAAATCCGTATTGATCTTCGGATTGGTTAGGGTGCAAAACATTGTAAAGTTTACAATGAACAATGCATTCTAGGATTTTTCCAAAGCACGATAGGAGTGAAATGGGTCTTTAATTAGAGGACTGTGCGCGGTAACCCACTTTAAGGATGGATAGGATATTTGCACATTTCCAAACGTCAGGAAAAGTACCCCTTTCGAAACTTGAATTAAATATATAAACAAAGGGAATGCATATGGATGAGGAGAGGGATTTAATCAAAATGTTAGCTATTCCATCAGGGCCAACTGCACTACTAGAATTTAGTGACTGAATTACTTCTGCGACCTCTAAGGGGTTAGTGTATAAATCGAATGATAATTCTGGAGTAGATTGAGGGTTTTTATCAGAAGTAAAGGTCGGTGAGCTATAGACGGCGGAGAAATAGTTAGCAAACATATCGCATATAGCCTGGCCATTGTTGTGAGGTTGGGGTTATCTAGATTGGGGATAGCACGCCAATTAATAACGTCAAAGTCAGCAGCCAAGCCTTCGTAGTTAGCCTTGAAAAAGTTAAATCCACTTGGTGTCGCTTTAGGCTTGCCACAAATTGAATCCAACGATAATCGGATCTTTGAAGGAGGGTGGTGAGGGTCCGGTTTAGTATAAGGAGAAGCATAAGAGAAAACAGGATCTGCAGCAGGGTTGTTTGAAAAAATTAGGTGCAGGATGCGATTTGAAGCATTCATTACATAGTTTAATTGAGTTAGGCTGCAGAGGGTTAAAAACGAGGATAAGGCAAGGTCATCAGAAGAAGCAATGGATCCATTTTCTGCACTACAGTTAATGAGAGGCATATTGAAGTCCCCACAGACTAAAAAGTGCAAGAAGGAGTTGGCATTAATCATAAAATTCGATAATTCACTAAAAAGAATTTCTTACGATCTTACGGAAGTATTACAGGGAATGTAGATACAGAAGACAAATAGTGAACAGTTGTGAAGAGAAATTCGAACTGCATCGCTTTCAATTGGAGGTGACGGGGCAAAAGTTCTGGCAAGTATACGATGCCACTGGTTGTTTACAGCTATTACCACACCTCCATCATCCCGTTTACCGGAAATAGATCGCTCCCGATCATGTCTACAAATCACGTGTTGAGGAAAGATTTCTTTATCCACAATTTCTTAACTAAGCCAGGTTTTGGTTAAGCATACAAGTATAATGTCATCATTAGTTAGAAGGGATCCAAGGTTGATTGTCTCCAGTTTGGTTCTTGTACCTCTGACATTTTGGTAATAAAAGTTTATGTAATTACTAAAAGTTTGATTATTTATTAGCTTCTCGCTTGAGGTCTGCTGGACGACCGAAAATTTTACCGCAACTGGCGTTCAAAACGTTTAACGAAAATTCCCGGTGGCCAAAAGTTAGAGTTAAGCAAAATCTGCATATCCGATGAAACTGCTATTTTAAATGAGGCCACGATACGATTTACTTGGTTTTTTCGCGTTAACATTTTGCGATGCAAATACTGCGGAGAGCAACCTAGCTGAGTCACAATATACTCTGTAATTTCAGATATGGGTGTATCAAAAGCAAGACGCGATACAAGTATTTGAAGTAGAGGTGATACCACTCTTGACGAGAAACCAGAACGTGAGATTGGTGTAGAATTGGTTGAACGAGGAAGTGTTAGGTCTGCATTTGCTAGCGGAATATTGGGAGCTTGTAGAAGGTTTTCCTTTGAATGGAAGTTGGCACCAAGCAAATGGTGTTGAATAGATGTTTGTTTTTTTCCGCTTTGAATAAGACGCTTTGTGTCTGCCATGGATAGATTATTTCCATTTTTGAATGCCTGATTCGATTTGTTTTTCGTAGTACGTATTGTCGAGGAAGATTGGACACATGTGGCAATCGAAGAGTTGCAAAAGTTGCTAGACTTCATGAAATTCACATTATCATACGATCCTGATAATGGTAATGGGTTCGAAAGGCTGCAATTGAGAGGCAAAAGTGGCTGTTGTTCCACATCATCAACCGCTAGAAGTTACGCTATTTCCTCCTCTGCATTTGTCATTTTGTAACAGAGGATGTCATTTTGTAACAGAGGATGAGAGCGTGTCTACAGTTGCTTTCACTTTTTGAAGATATTATTTTTGCGACAATTATAACAATAGCAGTAGACACCAGTATTCTTCTTTATAATAGTCTCAACGGTGGGGCTCAATAATTTTACGTATTTGGCATGGAATGGCAATTCACAGAAGCCGTAACAAGTGCACAATGCCGTTTTATTATTTTGGTCAATATAGGTACGGGCTGCATAAGTTGACAGTTCGTTGATTGTAAAGTTATAGAATTATATGGAGATGAATAGTAATTATTTGCACAATAGTTTTACTCATTTCAAGTATCAAAAGTACAATTCAGACTCACTTCTGGATTGGGTCAGTAATAATTTAGGCGTTTACGCTAAGATGTGTGAATAAAACACAATTCTATAGTAACTACAATGTCAGTTTCAAATCAGGTTTATGTTTAGGCATTGAGCACAAATGAGATCCAGTACACAGCAAAGTATCAACTTAAGTGGGGCAGTTCACTCACAAATGGCACTGAATAAATGACAAGACTGCAAGAAATTGTAAATATTGTCTTTGTTCAATAGAAAAAATAAAATAAGAAGAAGGAAACACTGACGCGTGATCAGAGAACTGCACCATCAGAAAGCTTCAAAAAATAGGCTTCTTACCTTACATGTTTGCCTTAAAATAAACACGGTAGACACAAAGAATAGCTAAACTAGCAGATGTAAACTTGATGGTCAAGCTGCGCCTTTTAAAATTCCAATGCCTTCCGATATCTCCACTTCTTCCGTTTCTGCAAAATTTGCGCACTTGCGACGGAGCTCAAACGCTGTTCGCTATCCAATTCGACTTCTCAGTTGTTTAGCTCCCACGCTGCCGATCCATTTTAATCTTAATACTGGTGACTATTGATTACTGGTGGTGTTGGCTATTGATTATACTGGTGACCAAGCCAATTCGCAAAAAGATCGTCCTCTTCGTCGTCGAGAGACCCCACAAAAAAGACTGCTTCGGTCATCTCTGGCTCTTTTGTTAACTTTGTTGCAACGGCTTTTTTTCTTGAGATGAAGAACCCAAGTCCAAGACCCAACCCAACCTTACAGCGATTGTCTTGGAATTGAACGTAGTTTTTTTGGTGGCCACCTTTCTCTCATGCAGATCATCTGCATTATCGATGACAGCAATATCGACTTGCTTTGGTTGTAATGTCATTCGTTATTTTGATAATTTGGGAAGTGTTTCCAGGATTAATATTGTAATTATTTTCGAGATTGCGTTGTTTTACTCCGCGGGGGGATTCAAGGCCCACTGTATTTGCTGACGAACTGGTAGGTTGAAATTCTTTGCTTTGACTTTATCCCCAAACTTACTTATCGCTAATAATTACATGGTTTATACTAATATCAAATCTGCCCGATAAATTCATCCTTCTTACCAGTACTTCAGCGCGTGGAGTGGTTCCTTGACAATAATCCAAATAAAATGTTCAAGTGCAAGGAATCCTTCTCTTCCAGGGTGGCTCTGGTCTTTTTTTTATTTTATTTTACTCGTACATTTCGTAACATTCTCCCCATATCTGAAGTGGGTTTCCCCGAGATCCACTATTTCAATACATTTCTTTTTATGCTTGAAAATCGGTCAATCGTTTCAAAAAAGATTAGTTTAAGCTTACTTGCCCTGATTCTACTTACTTTACATCAAATTTTAAAAGCTAGCTCCAGAGAATCACAGCTTCAATTTGTGTTGCATTTCCCATTCAATTATTCTAACTATGATCATCAATACCAAATTGCATACCCTAGCAAGCAACAAATGCATTCCTGAATTCTTGGGTGTTTTTGTCTGTTAGTTTTTACCGAAATAAACTTAATGTTGAACTACTCATATGCGCTGATTGCACAGCGTGGTGCTAAAAGTAAAATCAGTCAACATACCGACAATTTGTATAAGGTAGATGTAAGCCTCGCAGTTCTACCTAAAGAAAAGAATGGAACTTACTGCAGATAACATACAGCTATTGACAATATCACTAATGACAAACCTAACTTCTACTAAACTCACTACACTATTCTACGAAGGGAAAAAATTTTTTTTTCGCTTGACCTTATTGCTCTATAGTTCCTACCAAACTAGTTTTTTTCCTATATCCTAGCTCTCTGAAACCCGCACTTGCTTACCTGCTAATACCTACCACCATATCATGTGCTTAAGCAACCAATCATAAAGTAAGCTATTATTCCTACCACGACTATCTTCTCTTAATCCTTATTCTTTTAACTTCATACTTTACTCTATGTATCTGACGTGAATCTAAAGCTGATTTTAGCACAATCAGCTATGGCCAAGAGACTCCGGAAGTTATGGATAAAATTGCATATAAAAAATACCAGAAAAGAATAAGGAGAAATATGGGAAACAACTTTTTCTCGAAACTCTAGGTAATGAAATTTTTTTCCTTTGTCAGGGTACTAACTCCTACATGTGACATTCACTATATTTGCCTTTGACATTTTACTCCACTCATTCAAACAACCTCTAAACGCTATGCCATTTAAGCAAGATTCCCATCAAAGACGCCCCGATTGCCCTGTTTAACCTCCCAGCCACGAGAAACCGCAGGAACAATAATCTGATTCCACTTTCTTTTAGCAATCGACACAGTAACTGAGGACACACCACTGAAACAAGGGCAACCCGTAACCGCGGCGATGCAAAGGAAAAAAAAACAACTTTAGGAGGACTGCAAGAATAATGAGTTGAGGATGGGCCTCCTTAAGTCATGCACCGTCTATCCCTCTTCAAAAGGTAGCTCCTCCATTTTCTTATCCATATCTTCTCGTTGTGATGTCCATTTAAATCTTATTTTAATCGAACTGCCTTTATCTTGACTGGATACCGTGCTTTCATCCTTATCTTCTGCCATTCCGTCATTATGAGTTGAGAGTCCGCTTTAGGCGCGCTTTGTTACGTAAGGTTTTAGGTCCTATTGATCCGCTGCATCTCCTTCTCGAGTGACCGGCCAATAGGTAGGTGCGGACTCCTTCCTTTGAATTATAAAAGGTTCCACATATTTCAGTGCCAGCTTCGCGGAAAAATAATTTGCGGCATCTGACTGATGTTTCGTCTCCAAACCATATCATTCACCTGGAATGGTGGAGTTCACTTTCGAAAATTGTATTTTTGTGAGCTTTGCTTCACCGCGTTTCTCATGCGTTCCTTGACTGCCTCACGCATTTATGTCATTAAACTTTCTCGCAACCGTGGATCATTTTGAACCCCCTCTTCCTCTATTGGGTGAAGGTCTTCCCACGAGTTTATGATTTCTCGTCCAAAATTCAGAAAATATGGTGTCACCTTCATCGTTTCGCGAGTATACGTTCGCAGAGCATATCCAATTTTTGATATTTCTTTATCTCATTTCTTATGCTTATCACCTACGTTAGATCTAAGCATTTTTTTTGATTGTTTGGTTCACCCTTTCCGCGAGATTAGGTTGGGGGGATGGTAATAAGCCGTGTACTGTATCTTGGTACCCCTTTGTCGCAAATTACTACCGTTGGTATCCCAAATGATAAAAATAATTGTTCCTCCAATATCTTTATGACTGCTTTTTCGTATGCTTCATGGAGTGGAAAGATAAGCGAGAACTTGCCATAGTAATCCACGACGGTTAGTATGTAGCAATTCCCTTAGGAAAGTGACCTATCAAATCAGCAGATATTATCTTTCAAGGCTCCTTCGTCTGGCCTTCTCTAGAAACGGTTGGGCCATATGTTGAATGAAGATTCAATTGACAGATCAACGAATGGTGATCCGTGATCACGCTAGATTGAATTCCTTCTAAATATGGGCGCCGTTTTTCTACTACCCCCAGTACCGCTAAACATTCTTTTTCGGTGGTCGAGTACTTCAGCTTTTGTCAAGCTAAGACTGAGGTAGCAGACTATCTTCTCCTCCTCCGCATCCTCTTGACTCAACACTGCCCTCAACCTTATGTCAGAAGCATCGATCTACAATTGAAATCAGGGCATGCAAGGATTCGTACTGTGGATAGCTTCGTTTCGCAAAGCAGAAAAGCCTCCTCGCACTTGGCAGTCTATACAAATCCTCGACTTTCCCTCAGCGAATCAGTCAGTGGAGCCCTTAGCGTAGCGTGATTCAGTACAAACTGACGGTATCACGATGCCATGCCCAAAAATTGCCGTATTTTCTTCACATTTTTTAGTTGTGGGATGTTCAGCAAACAATCCACCTTATCTGGATCTACATGTAGCCTCCCTGTCATCAACTACATACCTTAGATATTTAAGTTGCGGGGGACAAAACACGCATTTTTCTTGAGACACTCGAAGTCTTGCCTCATGCAACCGGCGTAACACTCCTCGCAAAACCTCCAAATAGTTCCTGAACTCTTGGGTAAATACGATCACATCATCTAGGTAGACGAATATGTAAGGCTCCAAGTCTGGTCCCAGTATTTGGTCTGCCAATCGCTGCCATGTAGCGGGGGCATTATTAAGACCAAACGGCATGCATTTGAATTGGAATAGACTCCTACGTGAAATAGTAAATGCCGTGACAGGTTTAGATTTCTCTGCCATCAGGACCTGCCAATACGCAGACTTGATTTCTATAGCGGACAAATATTTGGCGTTTCGTAGCTTATCTAGCGTAGCAGATACATGCGGGATAGGATATGCATCTCGTTCCAATACTTTGTCGAGCTTTCTATAATCCACGCAGAAACAGTCTGTCCCATCTTTCTTCTTGACCAGTAGGGTTGGGGACGACCAAGAACTAGAGAAAGGCTCTACGACTCCTAATCCAAGCATTTTGTCCAGCTCAGCATTGATGTGTTGCTGAACAGCAGATGAAACGGGATAGTAACGTTGCTTCATACGTGGAGAGTTGGTTCTAATTTCGTGTTCTACCACGCTTATGAAACCAAGGCCGTCTCCTATCAGCTCGAACTCCTCCTCTATCAAACTTTCAAGTTCCATCTCCTCCGATTTTGAGGACCAGCTGCATACACAGAAAAACAAAGCTCTATTGAATGCCTTTGAATGACGGGTCCTGCGACAGATAATTGGAAGAGTGTATATTATGTATGTAGTAACCCTAAAACAAAATGCCGACCGTTTTAACTCTAGATCACCAATCATATTTTCGCGTTACGTTGTCACTAGATATTAGTCTCACAGACTAACAAAATAAAACTTTATTATTTTGTTTATATTCGATTCATATTAATTGAAAAGTGAACAATATGAAGACTAATAAAAATTATTCTTTGCACTCATTGCAGACTGGGACAGTATGCTCACCACAAATTACCTTTCCACAGACACGACACAATAATTTTGTCATCTTTTGCTGTTGATAAGGACGAGATACGCAAATTTTGCGCTTGTTTGATTATGCTTGAGAGGTGCCTGCTGAAATATTTTCAATTTTTAAAATAGCTTTTATTCTTGCTCCAATATCCCTCTTCAAAGTGGTAGTATTGTAGCGCTCTTGTAACCACGGTTCAGTGAGATCATTCGCCAGTCGTTGGACAAACTTTCGTCTGTTTTGCAAGTTTTGTCTTATCCTTACCAAGTTAGACCCACCAAAGTACATATGTGTTGACCATGCACAAGTTCAAAATATAAAATATGCATTGAGGCCATTTATTGGTCTTGCGATTGCAACCAATGATTGCCACATTTTGTCAATGGTGTCAATTACCCCTTTAGTACTATTGTAGAAATGAATCACTGCTGATTTTTTCGAATCGGGGTTTATATCCGGCTGGTCATGGGCTGTAGATAGTAAATAGACTACTTTATTGGACTAAGGTTTATACGAAAACAAAGTCTTTTCTAAATCAACGAAAACAAAGTCTTTTCTAAACGAAAACAATGTCTTTTCTGAATCAAAAGCAAACATAGGAGTGCCGATATTCCGTGTTTTAGAATTTTTCTTCTCTAGAGGGATTTCCCATTTATTGCTGCGCAATATACCGACGATAGTTAGTTTGTAGGACGACGATAGTTAGTTGAAGCAAGTCGGACAGAAATAAACCAGTTATCCATTTGTTTTGTATAAAGGCTCACAAAATATGTAACCAGGGGCATATTTCTACTATTTATCCCTTTGTCTCCCCGCAGGGAGAATGCCGGTCGACAAGAGCTCTCTTGGAGGCTAGCATTCTTTGGGGAGTTCCGCCCCCACGTACCCGAGGAAACTCCGCAGGGGGAATGCCGGTCGACAAGACCACTCTTGGAGGCTAGCATTCTTTGGGGAGTTCCGCCCCCACGTACCCGAGGAAATTCCCGCAGGGAGAAAGCCGGTCGACAAGAACATTCTTGGAGGCTAGCATTCTTTGGGGAGTGCCGCCCCCACGGACCCGAGGATATGGGGGGTGCCGTGAGGTTCCCTCTTATTGTTTCTGGATTACGCTTTGGACAACGAACTGGAATTGACGCTTTGGGCTGGCGGATGTGATGGTTTGGACCTAGTTGCTTTGCACAGTAGCGCCGAGGTGAAACTCGTGTGTGAACGGCTCCAATTTAACTATCATACCGTCTCCGTCCCGGTAAAACCTTGGCAGGCCTCGGAGTACGTTCGAAGTTCGCACCATTGGGTTGGTGGTGTAGGTTCGGTTGAGATGGACTCCCGATTAGCGCTGGTCTGGCTCTGAGCACTTGTCCCCATAAGGGCTTGTGCCAACCCTCGCATGGCCTCCCTGCTCTGCAAAGATAACCATGGGACCAAAAAGGCGACTACACACACGAACGGAGATAGCGGCTCCGAGGGGGGACCCAATAAAATGGAGCAAACAAATGAAACCACAAGCAAACAGGACGCTAGCACGGAGAACCCTTTCAGGCGAAAACCGCTGTTGGCAAGAACACCGATTAAAAAAGTCACCGATTGCGGGGGGAGGCAGCAAACCCCAGAAACACTGTCAAAGTCAACATCACAGGTTAAATCATCGGAGACAGACCACAGACGGACTAACGAACGAAAGAAGGCAGAGTGCGTTGTGCAACCTGGCATCATTGCGGCCTTTGAGCACAGTAGAAGGACTATGCGCACCCCGGAGCGCCCAGTGCAAGACGTACACAATCCGGATCAAACTGCGACACCAACGGAGGCCAGTGTAAGACTGGGGGAGGGAGAAGTTTTGTCGTTGGCCGACGCCACTTCAAACGCGACCCAAGCGATAGAAGCAAAAGGGCTAGGAAAGGGGGGCCTCTCCCAAGAGCTGGCGCCAAATAACACAATCGCCCTTGACCGCGCCGAAGAGGAGCGGCTTACTCGGAAAGCGGGGAATATCGTCAAACAACTGAGGGCTGCCTGCGAAGTGCAGAAAAACATAGGCAAGAGTGTCAAGAATGGCATTCTTGAACTGGAGGAGCTTTTTGGCCGCATAACGCAATACAGACGGAGATGCCTTGCAACCGAAAAGCACCAAAAAGACACGCTCTCCCTCGAGGCGTCAGTGGGTCCTAGTAGCAGCAAAAGAATGGCCGGTAGCCCAATTGAAAGCGACTGTGAGAAAAGGAGGAAGGACGAGACCATAAACGAAGTTGAAACTCCAGGCGAGGAGTTTCATGTGGTGCGAAACAAGGCAGCGAAAAAAGCGGCCAAAAAGCTACTCCTAGAAAAAACAGACAAAGAGCTCAACCACGAAAAGAACAAAGAACCCTTCGATATACCGCAGAAAACAAAAAGCAAACCGCGGCGCAAACCCTTCCGAGAGGCACTGCTTATTAAACCCACTAAGGGCCGAACCTACGCAGATGTCCTCCGTGAAATTAAAGGAGCGGTCAAGCCAGCGACACCAAAACTGCCATCAAAGCAGTTCGACCAACCCGGACCGGTGGCTTGCTGGTGGAATTCGGGCCAGAGGCCACAAACAAAGATGCATTCCGTGACGCGGTTCAAAAGGTTCTTGGAGATGCGGCAACGGTTGCCTCGCTCGAACCAATGGCCACCCTGGAAATCAGGGACCTCGACTGCGTCACGGACAAAGCTGATGTAGAGGATGCCATTAGGAGGGAGTTCCCCAGCTTAAGTGAAGTCAAGGCAAGATTGACACGTGAAAACACAAGGGGGCAACGCATGGCTATTGTCGAACTAGCTGATAAAGACGCCCAGCAAATCCTGGCGAAGGGCAAAATTAAGATAGGTTGGGTGATCTGCAGGATACGGAGAAGAGCGATCCCTATCCGCTGCTTCAGATGTTTCGAATACGGACACACCGCGTATGGCTGTAGGGGACCCGACTGGAGATCTCTGTGCTACAAATGTGGTGAAACGGGGCATGAAAGGAAGGAGTGCACGAACGAGGCAAAATGCATTCTTTGCAAGGATGCTAAGCTAGCACCCGGCGACCTCAAACATGAGCCGGGGACAGGGAGATGCCGGGTTTTCAAGGAGGCCCTAACTAAAGCCAAATCGATACTCAAATGATCCGTATCCTGCAGGTCAATTCGCACCGAAGCACAAACGCCCAGGACCTACTTGAGCAGTTTGCGAGGGATAAGAAAGCTGACCTCCTGTTGCTGAGCGAGCAACATCATAACAAGGACTCGCAAGCGTGGTACCCTGACAAAACTGGTACCTCGGCCATCTGGGTTCGAGACAGCGCCCGCCTTCAGGTGCAGGGCCATGGACGCGGGGATGGTTTTGTGTGGGTGCGGTGTTCAGGGATAACATATTTCAGTATTTATCTGACGCCTAACGAGGCAATGCGATCTTTTCGAACCAAACTCGATGCCCTGGAGGACGCTGTCTCGAACACAGAGGGCCACATGCTGGTCGGGGGAGACTTCAACGCTAGAGCCATTGAATGGGGTATGCCACAATCCGACCCAAGGGGAAAGCAAATCTTGGACATGGCGGCCAGAACATCGCTTCTTGTCCTAAATACTGGTAACACTCCTACTTTCCGCCGCTGGGGTTGCGTAGGAACCATACCCGATGTGACACTCGCTTCGGAGTCCCTGGTACCTAGAGTACACAACTGGCGAGTACTAGAGGACTACTCGGCTAGTGATCACCAGTATATAGCTGTTGAGATTCACGACGGTGCCACTCTGCGTGCATATGCCCAAACTTCAATCCTCGGATGGAGGACTGGGAGGATGGACGTTGAGAGGTTTGCTGACGTGCTTACGGCAGGCGCACCGTTGCTGGGAGCTCCGCCAGGGAGTGGAGGGCCTACAGCCAAGGACTTGGTGAACTCAACTATGAGTACCATCATAGCTGCTTGCGAGTCTTCCATGCCCCGCCGGAGACCCCGACATGGTAAGCCTCCAGTATACTGGTGGTCAAACGAGATCGCCGAACAAAGAAGCAAGTGTCACAAACTTCGGCGAGAGGCCCAGCGGGCGCGAACACGGGAGGAGGCAGACACAAGGCTAGCAGCATACAGGTCCAGCAGGAAATATCTTCGCAGGCTTATTAACAAGAGCAAGGCCCGATGCTGGCAAGACCTCGTGGACGATGTAAATAGGGATCCGTGGGGCCTTGGCTACAAGCTGGTCATGGGGAAACTTGGTGCCCTACGGAAGCCTTGCATACATGACGCGGAAAAGATGGACGCGATAGTGCGGGGACTCTTCCCCGCCCATCCCGTCCGTGTTGACGCTGTCCATGGCGAAACAGCAGTCGAGTGCCCACTCTTCACACAGCTGGAACTGGAGGAGGCAGTCCTCTCCCTGAAAGCGAGGAAGGCTCCAGGTCCAGATGGTGTTCCAGCTGAGGTTTTGCAGCTCGTCTATCACCATTGTCCTGACTTGCTGCTCAGCACATTCAACGCTTGCCTACGGGACGGGGTTTTCCCGGTAAGATGGAAGGTGGCGAGGCTCGTGCTGGTCAGCAAGGGGAAGGGAAATCCCGAATCGCCGTCTGCAGGACGTTCTACCATTGATGCGATTGCAGAGGTGGTGAACGCGGTCCAAAAGGCAGAGGCATATAGTCGCACCAAGCGACGGATCGTCCTGTTGGTGACACTCGACGTCAGGAATGCCTTCAACTCCGCTAGATGGGTGGATATTCTGGATACGCTGGAAAACTCTTTTCAAGTTCCAGAATATCTAATGCGGCTTTTGAGGAACTACCTAAAGGACCGAAGCCTGCTCTACGACACAACACAGTGCCAACGAAGGATGGAAATTACATCGGGTGTTGCCCAGGGATCTATCCTTGGTCCGGACCTGTGGAACGTGTCTTACGACGGGCTACTGAGACTTGAGATGCCAGATGAGTCGCGCTTGGTCGGCTATGCGGATGATGTTGCGGCTCTGGTCGCCGGACGCACCGTTGAACAAGCGCAACTTAGGCTAGGTATGCTAATGCGCCGAGTGAGGGACTGGATGACTGCTCGCGGGCTTAGTTTAGCACTGGAGAAAACCGAAGTGGTCATCTTGACAAAAAAGAGAATCCCTAGAGTAAGGATGATCAGTATTGGAGATATACAGATCGAATCGAAGCCAGCGGTGAAGTACCTGGGGCTACTGATCGACTCGAAGATGAGTTTCTCTGAGCAAATCAGGGCAACGGCTGAGAAGGCTGCTTCGGGAATATCGGCCCTGAGTCGACTTATGGCCAACGTAGGGGGACCCAGCCCATCAAGAAGACGCCTCTTGATGAGTGCTGTAGGGTCAGTGCTACTGTACGGAGCAGAGGTATGGGGCGACGCTCTCAGCAAGGAGGTATACCGAAAACGATTGGCACAGGTACAGAGAAGAGGAGCACTGAGAATTGCATCTTCGTATCCAACAGTCTCCGACTCGGCGGTGAGAGTGATTGCAGGCGTGATACCTGTCGCCCTCCTTGCTAGAGAGCGCCGCGCTATTTACCTGCATCGAAACGAGGATGCGAGGGAGATCGTTGTCCGCGAGGAGAGACAACGCTCGCTCAACGATTGGCAGCAGTCTTGGAGGAATTGCACGAAGGGAAGGTGGACTGCGCGCCTCATCCCGGATGTGAGACCGTGGCTAAATCGAAGGCATGGTGAGACTGACTTCTATCTGACCCAGCTTTTGAGCGGGCACGGGTGTTTTCAGTCTTACCTGCACAAGATCGGCAAGTCACGGTCTCCCGATTGTCGGTTTTGCCCAGGAGAGGAAGACGATGCCTGTCACACATTTTTTGCGTGTACCAAATGGGCCAGGCTGCGAAGGGAACTCTACAGGGAGACGGGAGAGCTCACCCCGGATAATATAGTTGCGGTGATGCTCGAATCGGTTGACAAATGGAACCAGGTGGCACATTATGCTCGGGCAGTCCTAAAATATAAAAGGGACTCACAGCAGCCGGAGGCACTGGGGCTGGGGGATCGCTCTTCTGGCAATTCCTCTTCCCCCCTCCCCTCCCACTAGGAAAGGGACTCCCCAGCCTGAAGGCGCCCCACGGCGTAACAAAACGAGACCTGGCCCGAAGTAATGTGTCAAACGGTTCCAGGCTAGGTTCTCAGATTGACAGGGGAGGTGTTTAGTGGGTAGTCCAAAGGTATCCTCCATGGGAGTCCCACACTGCCAGACTCGGCGGGCATAAATGCCTTCACCTCCCTACCACAAAAAAAAAAAAAATCCCTTTGTCTAAAAAGCATAGTATTATAAATGTACTTCGAATTTGAATCAGCAACCATGACAATCTTGATTTCATATTTATATGGCTTATTTGGCATACACAAGTACATGCAAAACGGGCAGACCCTCGAAAGCCAATAAGTTGCTCATCAATAGTCAAATAAGAGCCAGGTTTATGCGATTTCCTACAATTATCAATGAATTTCTCCCAAAACTCTCTTATCGGTGCGAATCTATCTGATTGTCTTATCTGGTGGGTTATCATCGAATCGGCAACATCTAAGTTAGAAGTCAAATGGATCAGTACTCATACAAGCTTCAAAAATATTATTGCTTCGTTTAGAATCAAATAAAACTCGTTTTGGAAAATGATTACTTTTGACAACTGCCGATTGAGGAAGGAGATCCGATAATGCTTTTATTTGATAACTTGTTGTAAAGAATTTTCCATTAAGGACAAAACAATTTTCTCTATTAATGAAACTCAGAAAAATTTGGTTAGTCTAAAAAGTATTGAGCCTTTTTTGTCATTTTTCAATTAAATATTTCTTTTATTTTAAATGGACTCCATTTAAGTACATATTGTCCATTATTATCTATGATCTTTTGCCATTTTTTGGGTAGAGCCATTCCATCTGTGTAGAATTTCTGTGGGTTATCGGCAAAAAACTTGGCCAAGTGATTTTCACAGTCCTTTTTTGAAGTGAATTTCTTTTCCTTAAGGAATTTTTTTAGAGACCGAAACAAATGGTGATCTAATGGTACAAGGTCTGGAATATACGATGAATGCATCAAAATTTCCCAGCCAAGCTCTGTCAATTTTCGCCAGATCATCAAAGATGTGTGTGGTCTGGCATTGTCATGATGGAAGACAACGCCCTTTTTATTGAACAATTCTGGCCGGTTTTTTGAATTATTTGTAGCAATCTGGTTAATTGCTGACAGTAAAGAGCCAAATTGAGTGTTTCGCCAGGTTCTAGTACCTCATGAGAAATAATTCCCTTCCAATACCACCATACACACAGCATAACCTTATTTGGTGTCAATCCTGGCTTTGAAGTCGTTTGTGACGATTCACCTTTTTTTTGACCATGATCTTTTTCGAACGACATTCTCGCGTTCTGTGCAAGGTGCATCTTTGACATTAAAATTTCAAGAACGAAAGCGAACGAACTATCTCTTGGCTGTGGCTTTTGATAAAGTATCATGACCGTATACATCACAAATTTTTTCACGAGCCTGCGATGCATTCTCACCTTGAGCGTAGTGATATTGTAAAATATAACGAATTTTTTCAGAAATTTCACTCGCTTTAAAATGAATATAACTTCTGACATGAATGACGAAATACAAAACTGTCCATATAAAAACTGTAGACTTGAATGTCATCTTTCAAACGCATGTCGGTTGGACTCAATTTGATTAGTACTGCCTGATATATGACAACGAACACCATCTAGTGACAAAAAAGGCTGAATACTTTTTAGACTGCTTAATATTTGAGATTTTGAGTTCAAATTTATTGTGAGTGTAGTGCAAGAATTACATAGTATGAATGAAATTTGATTTCGGTCATATGACCACCAGAAGCCCGCTTACAGCGGCCGATTCTTTGGACCCGATTTTTTACCAGTCTGGCCTCGTTTATGTTATCTAACGCTATTGGATTTCTTTTTATGGGGCTATACATAAACAAAAATCCAAGGGTGCTAGATTACATAAACGAGGCGGCCATTCGACCGAACCATTTCTTGAGATAACACTTTCACTAAATTTGCCTTTCTTGTGGCTAGTGGCACCATCTTGTTTAAATCACATATCTTTGATATCAAGTTCATCGAATTCTGGCCACAAATAATTAATCTTCCAAAACAACACTAAAGCGTTCTCCATTGACGGTAAAATGACGGTCGTTTTCTTCCACGGAAAAATAAGGCCCAATCACAACTCCGGCATGAAAACCTCACTAAAGAGTGATTTTTGTGGAAGCAACGGTTCCTAAAAATGTGATTTCGTTACTGGCCAATAACGCATATTTTATTTTGTCGAGTGCCCACTCTTCACCCAGCTGGAACTGGAAGAGGCAGTCCTCTCCCGGAAAGCGAGGAAGGCTCCAGGTCCAGATGGTGTTCCAGCTGAGGTTTTGCAGCTCGTCTATCACCATTGTCCTGACTTGCTGCTCAGCACATTCAACGCTTGCCTGCGGGACGGGAATCTCATACTGGTCTAATTCGGAGCAGAGGCCGGCAATAAAGAAGCATTCTGTGACACAGTAAAGAAATTCCTCGGCAAAAGCGCAACTATAGCCTCGCTCGAGCCGATGGCAACAATCGAAATACGGGACATTGACTGCGTCACGGATCTGGCCGAGTTCCCTAGCGTGGGAAGGATCAAAGTGAGACTGACACCAGAAAACAACAGGGCACAACACATGGCCATTGTTGACTTAACCGAAAAGGACGCCGAACAATTCCTGAACAAGGGCAAAGTACGAATAGGGTGGGTTGTCTGTAGGATACGGCAAAGAGCAACGCCTCTTCAATGCTTCAAATGCCTTGGTTATGGTCACACCACACAAGTATGCAAAGGACCCGATAGGAGTTCCCTATGTTACAAATGCGGTGAAATGGGACATAAAAGAGAAGGGTGTACGAAGGAGGCACACTGTATTCTTTGCAAGGATGCTGATCCAAAACCTGATTTTGGACACGTCTTGGGATCAGGAAAATGCCGGGTGTTCCAGGAAGCCCTAGCCAAGGCCAAATCAGAGCTTTGATGACCCGCATCCTGCAGCTAAACCTACACCGCAGTTCAACCGCCCAAAATCTGCTTGAGCAGTTTGCGAGGGACAGGAAAGCCGACTTCTTGCTGCTGAGTGAGCAACACTATAATAAAAGTCCTGCATTATGGTACTCTGATGAGACTGGTACTGCCACTATCTGAGTTCGGAACAGTGACTTTCAAGCGGAAAGTTGTGGACGGGGGGATGGTTTCGTGTGGATTCGGTGCTCAGGGATCACCTTCTTTAGTGTGTACCTAACGCTTAACGAGCCGATATCATCTTTCCAAGCCAAGCTTAATGCTCTGGAGGGCGCTGTCTCGAACGCAGAGGGTAGGGTGCTCGTTGGGGGCGACTTCAATGCTAAAGCAATCGAATGGGGCATGCCTCGGACGGGTCCGCGAGGAAAACGAATCCTGGAAATGGCGGCCAGGACGGCCCTCGTCATACTAAACTCCGGAAATACGCCGAATTTCCACCGTATTGGCTGTGAGGGAACCATACCGGACGTGACATTCGCCTCGGAGTCCTTAGTATTGAGGATACACAACTGAAAAGTATTAGAGGACTACTCAGCCAGTGATCACCAGTGCATTCTGCTTGAGATAAGTGATGCTATCTCCCGACGTCCGTGCTCTCGGCCTTCTACAACTGGATGGAACATTGGAAGAATCGACGTCGAGAGGTTCGTCAAGGTTCTCACAGTAGGTGAGCCGCTGCAGGGAGATCCGGAGGGGACGGAAGAACTGGCAGCTCAAGACGTGGTGAACTCTACTATGAGCATCAAAACGACTGCTTGCTGCGCTTATATGCCCCGTCGAAGACCCCGGCACGGAAAGCTCCCAGTGTACTGAGGGTCTAATGAAATCGCTGAAAAGCGGAGGGAGTGTCACAAGCTTTGGCGTGAGGCTCAACGGGCGCGGAACCATGACGAGGCAAGCAACCAGGTGGCAGCATATAAGTCGGCCAGGAAATGCCTTCGCAAACTGATCAACAGTAGCAAGGCTCGCTGCTGGCAAGACCTAGTGGACAATGTGAACAAGGATCCGTGGGGCCTTGGCTACAAGCTGGTCATGGGGAAACTTGGTGCCCTGCGGAAGCCTTGCATACATGACGCGGAAAAGATGGACGCAATAGTGCGGGGACTCTTCCCCGCCCATCCCGTCCGTGTTGACGTTATCCATGGTGAAACAGCAGTAGAGTGCCCACTCTTCACACAGCTGGAGCTGGAGGAGGCAGTTCTCTCATTGAAAACGAGGAAGGCTCCAGGTCCAGATGGTGTTCGAGCTGAGGTTTTGCGGCTCGTCTATCACCATTGTCCTGACTTGCTGCTTAGCACATTCAACGCTTGCCTACGGGACAGGGTTTTCCCGGTACGATGGAAGGTGGCGAGGCTCGTGCTGGTCAGCAAGGGGAAGAGAAATCCCGAATCGCCGTCTGCACACCGCCCGTTATGCATGCTAGACACGGCTGGGAAAGTGCTAGAGAAACTCATCAAGGGAAGACTCACTGACGCGATTCGTGCTGCTGGGGACCTATTTCCTCGGCAGTACGGCTTTAGAGCAGGACGTTCTACCATTGATGCGATTGCAGATGTGGTGAACGCGGTCCAAAAGGCAGAGGCATATAGTCGCACCAAGCGACGGATCGTCCTGTTGGTGACACTCGACGTCAGGAATTCCTTCAACTCCGCTAGATGGGTGGATATTCTGGACACGCTGGAAAACTCTTTTCAAGTTCCAGAATATCTAATGCGGCTTTTGAGGAACTACCTAAAGGACCGAAGCCTGCTCTACGACACGACATAGGGCCAACGAAGGATGGAAATTACATCAGGTGTTGCCCAGTGATCTATCCTTGGTCCGGACCTGTGGAACGTGTCTTACGACGGGCTACTGAGACTTGAGATGCCAGATGAGTCGCGCTTGGTCGGCTATGCGGATGATGTTGCGGCTCTGGTCGCCGGACGCACCGTTGAACAAGCGCAACTTAGGCTAGGTATGCTAATGCGCCGAGTGAGGGACTGGATGACTGCTCGCGGGCTGAGTTTAGCACTGGAGAAAACCGAAGTGGTCATCTTGACAAAAAAGAGAACCCCTAGAGTAAGGATGATCAGTATTGGAGATAAACAAATCGAATCAAAGCCAGCGGTGAGGTACCTGGGGCTACTGATCGACTCGAAGATGAGTTTCTCTGAGCAAATCAGGGCAACGGCTGAGAAGGCTGCTTCGGGAATATCGGCCCTGAGTCGACTTATGGCCAACGTAGGGGGACCCAGCCCATCAAGAAGACGCCTCTTGATGAGTGCTGTAGGGTTAGTGCTACTGTACGGAGCAGAGGTATGGGGCGACGCTCTCAGCAAGGAGGTATACCGAAAACGATTGGCACAGGTACAGAGAAGAGGAGCACTGAGAATTGCATCTTCATATCCAACAGTCTCCGACTCGGCGGTGAGAGTGATTGCAGGCGTGATACCTGTCGCCCTCCTTGCTAGAGAGCGCCGCGCTATTTACCTGCGCCGAAACGAGGATGCGAGGGAGATGGTTGTCCGCGAAGAGAGACAACGCTCGCTCAACGATTGGCAGCAGTCTTGGGGGAATGGCACGAAGGGAAGGTGGACTGCGCGCCTCATCCCGTATGTGAAACCGTGGCTAAATCGAGGGCATGGTGAGACTGACTTCTATCTGACCCAGCTTTTGAGCGGGCATGAGTGTTTTCAGTCTTATCTGCACAAGATCGGTAAGTCACGGTCTCCCGATTGTCGGTTTTGCCCAGAAGAGGAGGACAATGCCTGTCACACATGCTTTGCGTGTACTAAATGGGCCAGGCTGCGAAGGGAACTCTACAGGGAGACGGGAGAGCTCACCCCGGATAATATAGTTGCGGTGATGCTCGAATCGGTTGACAAATGGAACCAGGTGGCACATTATGCTCGGGCAGTCCTAAAATATAAAAGGGACTCACAGCAGCCGGAGGTACTGGGGCTGGGGGATCGCTCTTCTGGCATTTCCTCTTCCCCTCTCCCCTCCCGCTAGGAAAGGACTCCCCAGCTTGAAGGCGCCCCACGGTGTAACAAAACGAGACCTGGCCCGAAGTAATGTGTCAAACGGTTCCAGGCTAGGTTCTCAGATTGACAGGGGAGGTGTTTAGTGGGTAGTCCAAGGGTATCCCCCATGGGAGTCCCACACTGCCAGACTCGGCGGGCGTAAATGCCTTCACCTCCCTACCACAAAAAAAAAATAACGCATATTTTGCTTATAAATAAAACTAGAGGAGCTCCTAGACCGTATAGGGCATTATCGGAGGAGCTAAGGAAAAACGAAAGAGGACCAGAAGGCCGAAGACGAGCAGAAGGATAAAGAAGCGCTGAGAGCTAAATCTAAAGGGCACATGCAGATGGCTCCATCATCAAAAATCAATAAAAGAATGGCCTCTAGCACAATCGAAGGAGATCGGGTTAAAGAAGGAAGCAAGAGACACTCGATGGGCGTGGAACGGCAGATCGATGGTTCTAGATAGCGGTGACAAAAGGAGCGAAGAAACACGCAAAGAAACTCCTTGAAAAAGTGCCAGAAAACAAAGTTCACACGGACGCCCAAAAAGAGTTGGATAGACAGACCTACACTCATGTCAGAAGGGTTTTGGACTCAACTTACAAAATGCAATCACCAGCAACAATTAATATCAAGAAACATGTCAAAGAGATCTGCTCGTTAAAAATGAAATCCATTGTTACTCCATTTTCAACCAACAAAAATCACTCAAATCATACAATCTCAAAAGCATTTATGTCGATCTTATCTGAAAATTTTAAGAGGATCATATCAAAACTGCAGTGTCTGGTGCGATGGAAAGTCCATAAAATACCAAAATAGGGTGTTATTCTTGTTGTAATTGGAGAAATTTCAAATAACTTTCGTGAATATGATAAAAATTTCATCAAACGTTCAGAGTACTAGGACCTTGTATAAAGTTGGGTTTAAAGGTATCCCTAGGATTTTATTAGAGCAGAACTGAAATTCGAAGATCATACTATTATTAAAAAAGTTGAACGAATTTTGACTTCTGAGGTATTTCTTCTTGTTGCATTCATAAATATCTCCCTTAATAATTTTTTTCAGATTTTTTAGATCACAGGTATCCAATCGCGAGGGGGGAAACCCACCTTTCGTGCCCCAATGAAGCAAAAGCATTTAAAACAGCCACTATTTTGTTTTACGATTACTGATACTACTAGCCAATTCTCAAAGATATTCATGATACCTATTATTCCTGAAGCTTTCATGCAAATCCTAGCAAACCTGTAGTGTCTGAGTTGGTAAAAAGCGCATATTGTTCCATAGCCAGCCATATGTTTCCATAGTATTACCGCGCATGTTGCTCCATCGTAATACAAGAAAATTCAAATCGCTATGACTTTGTTAATACCATTTGATGCTTATGAAACTTGCAAGATATATCTAAAATCGATAAATCATACTATACTAAAAAAATAGTGTGAATTTCGACTTCTCACGTATTTGTAGTTGTTGCACTCATAAAGGCCTACATTCGTGATTTTTTTTTTGGATTTTTCGGATGAATGGTGTCCAATCGCGAGCGGGGGTACGCGAAAAGTTCGTACATTACCCCTTCCCCTGCCCCCCCCCCGTTCTGATAAGGCAATTTTAAGATTTGTTTTGAAACGATCTCATTAAGGCTTTTCCAACGACACCCTATTCGAAGGATCGCTATATGGGCAGAGCCCCCTTAAACGCCTTTGA
The DNA here is from genome assembly GCA_963969285.1 of Odontomyia ornata. Classification (NCBI taxonomy): domain Eukaryota; kingdom Metazoa; phylum Arthropoda; class Insecta; order Diptera; family Stratiomyidae; genus Odontomyia; species Odontomyia ornata. The sequence continues at coordinate 94,137,635 of OZ017741.1, read as the reverse complement.
AAAATATTTCCACCCCAAAACTTTCAGGAAGTCACCACTTCTGAACTTTTCACCAAGTTTCATGGCTGTAGCTTTCACAGTTTCGGAGAAAAAGTGCTGTGAAATACAGACGGACAGATGGGTATAGATCGTGATTGCAAAAGGGTTTTGTATTTTACTACAAAGCCCTAAAAAGACCTGATGCGGAACAGGAGAGAAAGAATCCGCAACGAAGACCCTGACAGCAGGCACTGCTCGTAAAATCTCAAGATGGTCGATCCTGTGCGGAAGTGCTGCGGGATATCAGCGGAAACGTAAGGCCCGAATTTACCAGCACTGCCCTTAAAGCAGTACGATCAACGCGGTTGGGCCACATAATGGTCAAATTTGGAGCAGAGGACTATAAAAAGGAAGCATTCTGCGGCGCAGTAAAGAAAGTCTTCCGCAAACGCGCAACTATAGCCTTGCTCGAGCCAATAGCAACGATTGAAATAAGAAACATTAACTGCGCCACGAATCTGGCCAAGGTAGAAGAGACCAACAAAAGAGAGTTCCCTAGCGGTGGCAGGATCAAAGCGAGGCTGACATCAGAAAACTATAGGGAACAGCACATGTTCATAGCTAACTTGACCAAAAAGGATACCGAACGATTTCTGAAAAAGCGCAAAGTACGAATAGGTTAGGTTGTCTGCAAGAAACGATAAAGGGCAGTGCCTCTTTAATGTTTCAACTACCTTTGCTACGGTCACACCACACAAGTATGCTAAGGTTCTGATACGTGTTCCCTGTCTTTCAAATGTGGTGAAGTGGGATATTAAAGAAAGTGCGAAGTAGGCATACTGTATTCTTGGCAAGGATGCTGATCCAAGACCTGATTTTGGACACGTCTGGGGATCAAAAAAATGCCACGGCAAAATCAGAATTTTGATGACCCGCATCCTGCAGACAAAGCTACATTACTTGAGCAGTTTGCGAGGACCAGAAAGCTGATTTTATGCTGCTGAGTGAGCAGCACCATGATTAACGTTCGGCATCATGGTATCCTGATGAAATTGGTACTGCAGCCATCCATGTTCGGAATAGTGATTTCCAGCCGGAGAGCTGGGGACCCGAGGAAGCGGGTGGTTTTGTGTGGGTTCAGTGCTCATGGATCAACTTTTTTAACGTGTACCTAACGCTGAACGAATCTATATCGTCTTAAGCTTTATGCTTTGGAGGGCACTGTCTGGAGCACAGACGGGAACGTGCTCATTGGGGAGGACTTCAACGCTAAAGCAATCGAATGGGGCATGCCTCAAACAGATCCGCGGGGAAAGCGAATCCTAGAAACGGCGGCCAGGATGGCGCTCGTGGTACTAAACACCGGAAATACGCCAACTTTCCTTCATATTGGGTGTGAAGGAACCATATCGGACGTGACATTCGCCCTGGAGTCCTTAGTACAGAGGATACATAATTGGAGAGTATTAGAGTACTAATCAGCCAGCGATCATCAGTGCATTCTGCTTGAGATTAGCGATATTGTCTGCCAACGTCAAGAGTACGGACGTCGGGAGACGACATGGGATTGGATGGAATATCGGAAGGATGACGTCAAGAGGTTCGTCAAGGTGCTCACAGCAGGTGAGCCGATGCAGGGAGATTCGCCAAGAATGAAGGAACTGGCAGCTCAAGATGTGGTGAACTCAAATATGAGCATCATCATGACTGCTTGTAATGCTTCTATGCCCCACCAAAAAGCTCGGCCCGGCAAGCCTCCAGTGCACCGTTGGTCAACTAAAATCGTAGAAAAACCAAGGGAGTGTCACAAGCTTTAGCGTGAGGCTCGGTGAGCACGGAACCATGATAAGGCATGCAACTGGGTGGCAGCATATAAGTCAACCAGAAAATGCCTTCGCAAATTGATTAACCACAGCAAGGCTCACTGCTGACAAGACCTATTGGACAATGTGAACAAGGGTCCGTGGGGCCTTGGCTGCAAGCTAGTTATGTGGAAGCTTGGTGCCCTCCGGAAACCTTGTACATGATGCGGAAAAGATAGCCGAGATAGTGCGGGCACGCTCCCCTGCCTTTCCCGTTCGTGCTGACGCTGTCCATAGTGAAACAACGGTCAAGTGGCCACTCTTCACACAGCCGGAACTAGAAGAGGCAGTTCTTTCACTGAAAGCGATGAAAGCTGCAGGTCCAGATGGTGTTCCGGCTGAGGTGTTGCAACTTATCCATCACAATCGTCTTGACTTACTGCTCAACACATTCAACGCTTGCTGCGGGACGGGGTTTTCCCGGTACGATTGACGGTGCCAAGGCTTGTGTTGATCAACAAGGGAAAGGTAAATTCCGGATCATCTTCTGGATACCACCCGTTATGCATGCTAGACACTGCTGGGGAAGTGATAGATAAACTCATCAAGGAAAGACTCACAAACGCAATTCATGCTCCTCGGCAATACGGCTTTAGAGCAGAACGTTCTTCCAATGATGCGATCGTCAAGGTGGCGAGTGCGATCCAAAAAGCAGAGACATATAGCCGCGCCAAGCGACGGGTCGTCCTGTTGTTCTGTTGTTGACACTTGACGTTAGGAACACTTTCAGCTCCGCTAGAAGAGTGGGTATTCTGGATATGCTGGAAAACGCTTTTCAAGTTCTAGAATATCTAATGCGGCTTTTAAGGGACTGCCAGTAGGACCGAACCTTGCTTTACGACACGCCACAGTGCCAGAAGAGGATAGAAGTTGCATCAAGTATTGCCCCGGGATTTATCCTTTGTCCTGACCTGTGGTACGTGTCTTACAACAGACTACTGAGACTGGAGATACCAGGTGAGTCACGCTTGATCAGCTTTGTGGATGATGGTGTAGCTCTGGACACTGGGCGCACCGTTCACCAACCGCGACTTAGGTACGGTATGCTTAACATATGCATCCATTCTTTCACTCAGCGCATTAGCATACCTGCTCGTGGGTTCAGTTTCGCACTGCAGAAAACCAATGTTGTCATCTTGACAAAAAAAAGAATCCCTAGATTAAGGATGGATAGTATTGGAGATATATTGTTCTAATCGCAACCAGCGGTGAAGTACCTGGGGCTACTGATCGACTCGAGCAAATCAGGGCAACAACTGAGAAGACTGCTTCGGAAGTATCGGCCCTGTGTTAACTCATGGCCAACGTAGGGGAAAAAGCCAATCAAAAAGCTGCCTCTTGATGAGTTCTGTAGGGTCAGTACTACTATACTGAGCAAAACTACGGGACGGGCGACGCTCTCAAATAGGAGGTATACCGAAAACGCTTGGCGCAGATACAGAGAAGAGGAGCACTGGGGATTGAATCTTCGTACCCGACAGTCTCTGGTTCGGCGGTGGGAGTTATTGCAGGCCTCATACCTGTTGCCCTCCTTGCTAGAGAGCGCCACACTCTTTACCTCCATTAAAACAAGTACGCGAGGGAGATGATTGTTTACGAGGGGAGACAGCCCTCACTCAACAATTGGCAGCAGTCTTGAGAGAATACATGGTGACACGGACTCCTATCTGACCCAGTTTTCTAACGGGCATGGATGTTTTTAAGTCGTACCTGTACAAGATTCATAAGTCTCGGTCCCCCGATCGTCGGTTTCGCCCACGAGAGGAAGACAATGCCTGCCACACATTTTTTGCCTGCAGCAAATGGGACAGCTGCGAAGGGACCTCTATAGGGATACGGAAGAGCTCACCCCGGATAATATAGTCGTGGTGATGCTCGAATCAGTTGACAAATGGAACCAGGTGGCACATGATGTTCAGGCAGTCCTAAAAGATTTAATGGACTCACAGTTGCCGGGGGCGTTGGGGCTGGGGGATCACTTGTCTGACAGTTCCTCTTTCCGTCTTCCTTCACACTAGAAGAGCGATCCCCCAGCTTGAAGACGCCTCACGGTGTAGCAAAACGAGGCCTGGCCCGAAGTAATGTGTCAAACGATTCCAGGCTGGGTCCTCGAGATAACAAGGGAGGTGTTTGGTAGGTAGTCTAGTTGCCTTTTAGCGAGCATGGGAGTTCCACACTCTGTGCGTAAATGACATTTACATGCAATCCTCAAAAAAGAACAGAAAAACAATGCAGCCAACTTAATGTTATGTACCTCTATAAAAAGTTCTCTTTAGATTCCACAATTCGAATATGGTGTCAAATGACACCAGCAATATGTACCGAAAATATTTGCCATCAGCCCGTAAAACCTATTCGATATAAAATGGCAAACCAAACTAACCATAGAACGCATGGCAGCTGTTACACCATATATAACATTAAAAAGAGTTGCCAACTTAAAGTTCAATGCCTCTAAAAACATCAGTTATATGCTTTAGTGTCAGACTTACTGGATTTTAAAAATAAATTTATATTGCTAAATTGTTTTGCGAAATCTACGAAATTGATTTTAATGAAAATTTGTGTGCCGTTTTATTACAGTATAAAGATTTTTTCAGGGAATTATTAGGTCATAACTGCATTTTTAGTGGTAAAATAAATTTAATAAAATAAGGCAAATTTCCTTTCATTTTTATATCTTTTACTATTTTACAGTAGATAAAAATATTAAAATTTTTTACCAATCATATCTTCCAGAAAATTTAGTTACGCAACTTTTATTTCCCGACAACTTTGCTCTACAACTTTTTCTGCAAAAATCAGGCGTGTCCCCTCTCATTAGCCAACTTCAAACAGATCCGCACTGGTCTATCTGATAATTCAGCACAACTGATATTAGGCTCATCGGTTTTAAACCCTTAGGTTTAATATATTGTAACGATCTTTTCCCTGTTTCTATATTATAAGCGACTCTAACAAGTTGCCAAGTAATTAGAGTACTGTAGAGCATGATGAAGGTAATGTTTATTTTCTTAATAATCTTTAATACACGTCGGGCGCTTCTTTGAACATAATTGAACAAGTAGCGTCCTCACCTAGTGAGAAAGAATGCTCAAGAACTTCACTTTCAAATATTTTCAGGAATAATCACTTGACCCCAGATCCTGGATCCGAAGCAGATTGGCTGTGGCTTTGATCCTCGTACTTTCAATCTCAGCAGATATTCTTATATTCGTAAGGATCTCATTTGGAGTTCTTCTGATCTTACACTATGATGATCTGTAACTAGGATAGTCATTAATATATTGTGTTAAAGTGCAGACAATATAGGGGCTCCGCATCTCCAATATTGCAACCAAAAGTTTAAAATACATTGTCATACATTTTGCCCTAAATCTTCTGCAGATATTTTGTAAGTATAACCAGTTGCAGTTGAAATAAATGAAGCAAAACATTTTCTCTAATGATTTTAATGTTTAAATGACTGATTTACTATATATATTATCCACACCCTTTTCGACATTTTGACAACATGTTTCACTTTGCTCGTCGTTTTAGGAGTAAACCACAAAATGCATAAAAATGTTGTTGTACTTATAAGATTTGTGCAAGTTTTCAAACATTAAATGTTTATGTAAGTTCTTACAGTATCTCCAAGTTACTTGCATTTGTTTAAATTGTCTACCCTATTGAAATTTTGGGAGCCCAAAGCTAAAACCTGACAAATCTCTGCAAGCATAACAAGCCCAAAGTTAATTTAAATACCATAGAAAAACAGAATATAATATTAAATCAGTTTGTTTATTTTCCGGTAACCAGGATTACATGCACTTAGTGAGCAGCAGCCTTCTTCTTCTTCCAGAGGTCGAGTCCGTAAGCTCCGTTTCCGTATCCGTGTCCATAGATTGATTGAGCTCCATAGGTGCTGTAGGCTGGGGCAGCAGCATAGGCTGAGATAGCTGGGGCAGCGTATGATGAGATAGCTGGGGCAGCATAGCTAGCGAGGGCTGGGGCAGCATAGCTGGCAAGACCATGACCACCATAGCTGGCGATGGTTGGGGCAGCATAGCTTGAGATAGCTGGGGCAGCATAGCTTGAAAGAGCTGGAGCAGCAACAATGTTCTTAACAATAGGAGCTACTGGAGTGCTGTAAGCGATTGGAGCAGCAGCGTATGAAGCGACGGATGGGGCAGCATATGAAGCGACGGATGGGGCAGCATATGAAGCAAGGGATGGAGCAGCAACAATGTTCTTGACAACTGAGCCACCGTATGCTGAGAGAGCTGGGGCGGCGTAGGTGTTGTAACCAGCGCCGTATCCACCATAACTAGCGCCGTACCCACCATAACCAGCGTAGCCAGTAGTCAATGGAGCAACATAGCCAGCTGAGGCAGCGCCAATAAGAGCAAGGGCCAAAACTAAGAATTTCTGAAATTTGGAAAAAATGTTTTTTATAATCGATATTATATTCACATTGTTCTTTGCTAACATACCATGTTGCTGATGTTGCTTGGTTGTCTGGATATCTGAAAGAAAGACTTCTGACTGAAGATTCACTCAACTTGAGTTAGTATTTATACAAAAATAATGATCGGATTTAAGCCAACTCTGAACTTTCAATGATCGTGAATTAGATTTCAATAAATTGAAGGTCATACTATATTATAGTTTTTTGTTCTGTTTCTATTTATTTCCTTTATAATTCTAGTATTTTGGATACTTTTGTCACGTGGTAGTTTTTTCTATCTGGTATTCTATTGGCTAAATTATTTGGTAAAAGGAAGGGGAACTAATTTGGGGTGGTATTTTTGATGCACGTTACCAATTACATTTCAAAATAGTAGGTTTACGCATTTGCCAAGGAGTGCATACGAGTATGTCTTGAAACCACGTGCTCAAAGAGGTTCTGTTAAATTGAAAATTTACAAACTGCTGAAATGAACAGTAATCGAAGTAATCCGATCTGGTTCAGTGTAGGCAATGTGGTCGGTCAGTTAGAAATTTGCAACTTTAAAAAATATAACGTATATTTGATCTAAATTAATAACTGATGATCTAGATCGGTGCTGTCAAATAAATTGAACTATTCAGTGAAACCATGAAAACATTTAATAAAACCTTTCTGGCTAGGCGCCCAAAGTGATAACCCTGTTGCTAAACTTATTTTTTATGGTTACGTTCTAATGACATACTCGTACCTACTATCTATGATAATAACATATTGCTCAAAAAACCTGCGAATAACTTACGTAGATCTAATTGGAGTATTTCTTGACCGAGGGAGGATCTCTAAACGTTAGTAAGCCAAGAAATTCGGTCGATCTACTGGTTAGTAATTGTTGCTTATGACGGGACATTCCAGATTGAGATTTTGCTCCAGAAAAAATCATCGTTGACCCTAGTAAGGATATACAGTTGATTTTAATTGAAGTTTAGAGTTGTTTCCTTGGTTCCCTTAGCTCCTCTGCATAAACAATATTTTTGTGTGTATCACATAGGAAGTGCAAAGAAAATGTGGAGATAATGACAAGACTCTATAAAAGTTGATACTAAATTCCTATAGAAGTTGCAAACAAACAATTGAGATCGCAGGACTGCTGAGATTAGGTGCAACTATTTCTGCAGGCTATAACACCAAAACGGGAAGATAAAACATCACAACAACAAATCCAATTCCTGTTTTATTCAAAATTATAAGCTCTAAGCACCACCAAAATGATTGTATCTAAATTCATACTTGATAGTCTCATGCGAAACTTATTGATTACATTGATTTACGTATATGAGTTTGAGTGTTTCTTTTCATGCGATAGATTAGAAAGAGGTACGGGGATACATGATTGCTTAACCATTGTTTTGATGCAGTAGCTATAGTGATTGGCACATAAGGCGAAATTACCTGTTCTGAGTATCGCTGGTGATAATGCGATTTATTGTATTGAAAATGATTCTCCAGATGGACTTTGAGTCGTATCGTATCGTATGGATTAGCCTAAGTTATTCAATACCATCAAAAATAAAACGTTGATGTTGGAGCCAATTAATATGAAATTAACTAGCGGATATCCCATAATTTGGTTCATAACTATGGGGTTCACCTTGGAACACAATTGATCGAGCCATAATTTTTCCTTTAATGGACCACAATTCTCTGTTGTGTTTGGTTAAATAACGTTGGTGGACCACAGCAGAAGTTTGGATCATTTATGTTTCACATAAGCAATTTGACAAATGAGTCATAGTATAGAAGTAGCATAGAATGTTTGGCAACGTCTGAGCTAGTTGAAATTCAAAGATGATCGAAAGCTCATATGACTCACTATTCATCGATATATGGAATCTGGTACGAGAAAGGGCGCCCCTTTTTAATCATTTTGGGGATACACTAGCCCCAGGTTCATAAAATAAAATGATGTATGCACTTATGCAGTAAAAATTTATTCTGGACGACTTAATAACGTTCTAACAATATGACGAGTCACTTGCCAGAGAGAGATATCGAAATAACGTCAAAAATGTTATACTCTACCGATCCTTATGCAGTTATGTCGATGATCGGGGCAATTTCGAAAAGTGATAAATAATGGTCAGGGTGTATGGAAAACTTCACGAAGGATTCGAAGGGCCAACTTTGTGTATACGGAGATGGGTAAACCTTGCATCAGGCATTTCGATATGGTCTGGATGGGGGTTACCTCAGCAACACGCGAGACATGGTCTGACCCATTCGAGAATATCTTTGGACATGTTGGGCTCAAGGCAAATAGCAAACGTTTATGTTCCGTTATAATGATCAACGGCCGTCAATCGATTGTACTGCAAAAATGCTTCACGGTACTGTATACGGCTCGAAATGTTCGGTCATATGAGTGGTACTAGGTTTGTGTGGCGGTACACTGTTTATAAAAGAACGCAAAAGGTTCCCACACGTCGTTATTTCGTTGTTCCAATGCAGCTTCCATCGTTGCAGGAGGAATGCCGGCCCTCAGAAGCACTTCTTGGAGGCTAGCATTCTTTGGGGAGGGCCACCCCTATTGATATGAGGATATGGAGGGCAGCGCGAAGCTCCCTCCCGAGATGATAGGTAACGACCCTGGCTAAATCTGGACTACGCTCTAGACAACGAACAGGAATTGACGCTTTGGGCTGGCGGATATAATAGTTTGGACCTAGTTCCTTTGCACGGTAGCGCGAGGTGACACTCGGGCATGAATGGCACCAGTTCAACTATTATACCGTCTCCATCCCAGTAAAACCTTAGTAGGCCTCGGATACGTTTGAAGTTCGCATCATTGTGTTGGTGGTGTAGGTTCGGTTGAGACGGACTCCCGATTAGGGCTGGTCTAGGTCTGAGCACTTGTCTCCATGAGGGCTTGTGCCACCCCTCCCATAGCCTTCCTGCTCTGGAAAGATAACCATGGGACCAAAAAGGCGACTACACAAACAAATCGAGAAAGCAGCTCCGAGGAGGACCCAATAAAACTGGAGCAACAAAAAAGCCTAATGAAAGATCAAAAACACCAAAAAAAGCAAAAATAATAACAATGACGACGCAACCGGTGGCTGCAGTCATGATGTTAACAGTACATTGGGATCGGTACTAACGATGACAAAAACGACGATGAATACAATCACAGTGAAGACGGACGAAAAATGATGATCAACAGATAGTTTTGTCTAGTCTGAGAATCCTGCGGTGCAGCAACAAATGCAATGCCAGCGCATCCTGAAAAAAAGCGGGAATCTCTGCATGATGCGCCAGATGTTTAAGCAGTGGAGGAAAATATAAAAAACATCAAGATTTCAGTGGTCACCGCTGCAATCGCCGCCGAAGCGACCGAAACTAGGGTTATAAATCCCGTAATAATAATGAACCATCTTGAAGTCCGCATCAATAATCAACTCACCGATGCGTTTCACACAAATATCGGACTAAAGCCGGGAGATGTGCTGGCTGCATTGCTATTCAATTTGGCCCTGGAATACGTCGTGTTGATACACGAGGTATATTACTTTACAAATGGAGCCAAGCAATAGCCTATGCGGACGACATCATCATTTTGTCACTAGTGACAACTAGTAAGGCAAAAAATCAATGAAAATAAAACAAAGCTCATGACGCAGTCGTTGAGAAATACCTCAAGTACACAAAATATCACACTTAGAGAGTATAGTATCGAAAATCTGAGCAAATTTGTGTATTTGGGTGACAAAATAACAAAAACAGGTAATGAAAGAGACTAAGTATGCTGAAGAATACAGCTCGCAAATAAAATATCTTAATCTGTTTTAAAGATTTTAAAGACCAGCTGCATACACAGCAAAACAAAGCTCCAAGTATACAAATCTCTGATAAGACCTGTGGTATGCTATGAGTGTGAAACATGGACCCTAACCCAAGTATCTGCAAATATATTGATGCTTTTGAGTGACGGGTCCTGAGGTGAACAATCGGAGTGAAGCTTGACGGGGACCAATAGCGAATCCCATACAACATTGAACTGTATGAAATTTTTTTACGAACCGGAGGTCTCAATGATTGTAAGGCTACGGAAGCTGCAATGGGCTGGACAGATGAATCGTGTAGACGAACAACGGAATTCATTGGGATAACTGAAGGCCATTAGGAGAACTAAAGGCCGGATATTGTGAAACCGCAGATGGTGCAATTGGCTGGACATATGAATCGTACGTGTTCAAAAACTGAAGGCCGGAGCCAGTGGGGATACCAAGGAAACGCTGTTCTGACTCAGTTGAAGAAGACAGTTCAACGCTCCTCGGATTTCGAAATTGGAGGACGCGATCAGTGGACCGACACAGTTGGAGGCGCTATTTGCGGGAAGCGAAAGCTCGAAAGGAGCTGTAGTGCTACAAAGATGAAGAAGATCCTGACGTCCACAAAGAGATTACGGCAGAAAAAGGAATGAGTGACCAGAAAAATAACCATCGCCAACATCAAAAATGTGGTGGAAGTACTGTGCTCGGAAACAGAAGCTGATAACCTCTCCCAGAAAAGGTGGTCGGAAAGTAAAATTACCGTCCAGCGACATGTAGAAAAAGTCTTATCCGAAACGTGGGAAATGTTCTAAAAGAAAACAATTTGCCTGCAACTCACTTAAAATCAACAAAGCAGTAAAAATTGAGCTCCTTGAACTAGAGCAGCTCCTCAACCGCATAGGTCATTATCGAAGGAACGGTTCAAAGGCTTAAGAAGAGCAGAAGGCTAAAAAAGCGCTAAGGGCTAAGTCTAAAGCGCGGGTGCAGACAGCACCACCATCAAACATTAATAAAAGAATGGCGTCTAGCCCCATCAAAGGAGATCGAGATAGAAGAAAGAAGGAAGAGGCACTTGATGGGCGTGGAATACCAGATCATGAGTTTCAAATAGTGCTAACAAAAGGAGCGAAGAAAGCCGCTAAGAAACTCTTTCAAAAAGTGCCAAAAAATAAGGTCCACTCGGATGCTCAACAACAGAAAAACCCCTGATGCGAAACTGGAGAAAAAGAAGCTCTGAAAAAGGCCCCGGCAGCAGGCACTGCTTGTACGACCCCAAGATAGTCAATACTACGTGGAGGTGCTGCAAGGTATCAGGAGAAACGTAAGGCCAAAAGACACCAAAACTGCCATTAAAGCAGTGCGAAGAACGCGGTCGGGCCACATACTGGTCGAAGTAAAGGAAATCCTCAGCAAAAGTGCAACCATGTTAGGAGAGGCCATCAGGATCAAAACGAGGCTGCCACTCGAAAACCAGAGTGGGGGTATGGCAATAATGCACTTGACCAAAAAGGACTCCGAACAATTTCTGAATAAGGGCGAAATAAGAATAGGGTGAATTGACTGCAGGATACGGTAAAGAACAGTGCTTTTTCAATGTTTCAAATGCCTTAGCTATAGTCACACCACACGAGTATGCAAAGGATCCGATAGGAGTTCCCTATGTCACAAATGCGGTGGAATTGGACACAAAATAAAAGATTTTACAACGGATGTACACTGTATTCTTTGCAAGCACGCTGATCCAAGACAGAATTTGGGCACGGTTTGGGATCAGGAAAATGCCAGGTTTTTCAGGAAGCCCTAGCCAAGGCGAAATTGGAACTCCGAAGACCCGCATCCTGCAGCTAAACCTACGCCACAGTTCAACCGCCCAAAATCTGCTTGAACAGCTTCCGAGAGACCTGAAAGTTGACTTTATGCTGCTGAATGAGCAACACCATGATGAAAGTTCGGTATCATGATATCCTGATAAAACTGGTACTGCCGCCATCTGGGCTCGGAATAGTAATTTCCAGCCGGAGAACTGTGGACTGGGGGATGGTTTCGTGTGGGTGCGGTGCTCTGGGACCACCGTCTTTAATGTGAACTTAATGCTGAATGAATCTATATCGGATTGGTATTTATCGTACTAAATACCGGAAGCACCCTGACTTTCCGCCGTATTGGCTGTGGAAGAACCATACCGGACGTGACATTCACCTAAGAGTTCTCAGTACGGAAGATATACGATTGAAGAGTATTAGAGGACTACTCAGTCAGTAATCATCAGTGCATTGGGCTTGAGGTCAGTGATATTGTCTCCTGAAGTCCGTGCTCTCGGCTTTCTACAATTGAGTGGAACATAGGGAGATTCGCAGGGGACGAAAGAACTGGCAGCTCAAGACGTGGGGAACTCAACTATGAGCATCATAATGACTGCTTAAAATGCTTATGTACCCCGTCGAAAACCTCAGCACGGCAAACCCCTAGTGTACTAGAAAAATGAAGGGAGTGTCATAAGCTTCGGCATGAGGCTTAACAGGCACGGAACTATGAGGAGGCATGCAACTGGGTAGGAGCATATAAGTCAGCCAGGAGATGCCTTCACAAGTTGACTAACAACAGCAAAACTCACTGCTAGCAAGATCTCGTGGACAATGTGAACAAGGACCCGTGGGGCCTTGGCTACAAGCTAGTTATGCGGAAGCTTGGTGCTCTACGGACACCTTGCATACATGACGCTGGAAAGATGGACTAGATAGTGCGGGCACGCTTCCTCGCCCATCCCATCCGTGTTGACACTCTCCATGGCAGAACAGCGGTCGAGTGGCCACTCTTCATACAGCTGGAACTGGAAAAGGCAGTCCTTTCACTGAAAACGAGGAAGTTTCCGGGTCCAGATGTTGTTTCAGATGCGGTGTACCAACTTGTCTATCATCATTGAGCACACTCAACGCTTGCCTACGGGTTGGGTAAGATGAAAGGTGGCAAGGATCATGCTGATCAGCAAAGGGAAGATAAGTCCCGGTTCGCAGTCTGCATACCGCCCGTTTTGTATGCTAGACACTCATCAAGGGAAGAGAGAGAAACTCATCAAGGGAAGACACTGTTACATTTCGTGCTACTGGGGACCTATCTTCTCAACACTACGGCGTTAGAGTAGGACGCATTGATGCAATTCTAGAGGTAGTTTGTGTGGTCCAA
>OZ017741.1:94114352-94119352 GCA_963969285.1 Odontomyia ornata | reverse complement strand
TAGCCAAACAAGGAGTAGTGAGCGCACTGATCTCGGACATGGAAAAACAAGGCGTCGTCGAACCTTCTGTCAGTCCATGGGCCGCGCCTGTAGTTCTAGTAAAGAAAAAGGATGGCAGCACTCGTTTTTGTGTCGACTATAGGCAGCTTAACGACGTCACTAAGAAAGATAGTTACCCGCTCCCACGCATCGACGACATCATGGATACTTTAGCCGACGCAAAATGGTTTTCTACACTCGATCTCAAGAGTGGCTACTGGCAGGTAGAAATCGACAGGAAGGACCGAGAGAAAACCGCATATTCAGTTGGGACCGGATTGTGGCAATTTGTGGTGATGCCATTTGGGCTTCGCAATCCTTCAGCTACTTTCGAACGCCTGATGGAATACGTGCTACGTGGCCTAACCTGGGAAACCTGCTTGGTGTACCTAAATGACATGACTGCTATCGGGAAAACGTTCAAAGAGCATGTGCGGAACTTAGAAGAGGTTTTCTCCCGATTGCGACTGGCAAATTTGAAACTTAGTCCCGACAAGTGTACCCTTTTCGCACACGTCGTATCAGCAGAAGGAGTCAAAACAGACCCTGAGAAAATTGAAGCCGTGAAATACTGGCCAACACCAAACACCGAGCGCCAACTACGAAGTTTCCTGGGTCTGGCAACCTACTATCAAAGATTCGTCAAAGACTTTGCAAAAAAAAGCTGAGTGCCTCCATCAGCTAACCGAGAAAAATCGTTCGAATGTCTGGAATGAACAATGCCAGATAGCCTTTGAGACCTTGAAGGAGAAGCTATGTGAATCACCCGTGCTCGCATATCCGAAACCCGGGAAAATGTTTGTAGTTGACACCGATGCAAGCAATGGCGGTATTGGAGATGTACTCTTTCAGCAGATCTATGGTGAAGAAAGAGTCCTCTGGTATTTCAGGCGAGTTCTCTCAAAAAGTGAGAGAAACTACTGCGTGACCAGGAAGGACCTATTGGCTATAATAGAGGCCACCAAGCAGTTCCACAAGTACCTATATGGCCAGAAATTTGTTCTTCGAACGGACCATGCATCGCTGAGATGGCTGCTCAGCTTCAAAAACTCCGAGGGATAAGTCGCGAGATGGATCGAAAGATTGCAGTCATACGACTACGAAATTGTTCATCGGAAGGGCGGAGCTCATGGAAATGGTGACGCCCTATAACGTTGTCCATGTCCAGCTAATTGTAAGCTGCTCGAATATACTAGGTACCTCTCGGCAGAACATTCGCCAATGTACGAGAAACGGGTTGAATGGCTAGAGACCCTATATAAAGGCGAGCTGAATGAATGGGGGAATCATTCATTACAACCGCGATAATAAAAACTGCGATAGAGTTGAGCACGAGGTAAAGGCGATATTGATTGAGTGATTGTGAAGTGATTTTAGAAGACAATTGCAATAGAAATTTATTGACAAGTGGAAGTTAGACTTTTAATAGTGAAATTAATAATTGTGCATTCTTTTAAAAAAACTCTTATAAACTTAATAATATATATATATATATATATATATATATATATATATATATATATATATATATATATATATATATATATATATAATCCATACTTGGACCAACCTTGTTTTTGCTATACTCCAATAATTTGAATATATGTAAACTGAAAGTTTACCACATATTATATGCTGATGATACTGAACTTTCTTATTCAGGACATGATAAAGTTGCCATGGAGAATATCGTCAACAAGGATCTAAATAAATATCGCTCATGGCTTATCGAAAACAAGCTAGCATTGAATAATACAAAGACAAAATACATGATTTTTAAACAGAAGAATAAGGAAGACATAGAAAATGACCTAAAAATTAACGGCGAAAACTTGCAAAGAGTATTTGAAATTAAATATTTTGGTCTAACTATAGATCATCGTTTGACATGGTTGCCACACATAAATAATTTGAGGAGACAACTATCATAAATAATTTGAGGAGACAACTAGGAGTATTGAGAAGATATGGAGGTTTTCCAATGCATATAAAGAAACTTGTATTAAATGCATTTGTACTGACAAAGCTACATTATTCAGTAGTCATTTGGAGTCAATCGTCAAAGCGAAACCTTAATATTATATCCAGGATACTGGTTAAAGCCTATAAAATATTCTAAACCTTCCGATTCTCACTCCAACAAGACTAGTGTATCAATGGACCAATGCACTCACCTTCAGTCAAATCATTACTATGGAGAAAGTGAAGTTTATCTTCAAATGTCTAATGAATCGAAACGAAGCCCCTTTATAAAAGTATCACAAATAAATCCATGTAATTCAAGAAATACCAACAATTTTGTAATACCTTACGCTAGCATTGATCGACTAAAGAACGATGCAACAAATGATGCTCTGCGTATATGCAACAATCTTCCAGAAAAAGTGAAAACCGTCATTTTTGGTTTTTAAGAAAAATCTTTAGGAACATCCAATAAATTCAGATTAATAATAAGTCCGGAGGATTGAGAATGCAGTTTCTTCGGGCATTTTAGACCCTAACGTCGAGATACTTAAAGACAGATAGTTTTTATAAACTCAGAGGTTTTTTTTACTGCGTCGTAGCATAATATTTTTTTTATCTCTGAGAACATTTGACGAATCGGACTAGACTAGCAGGAAAGGAGTACTTCATAGCGTTTGGTGTGCCTCTTATCTCGATGTTTTAGCATTGCCTGGAGGCATACGTAGGAATTGACGACGTGTGAAGTGCAGATCGCACGAGCGTTGTGCGACGATGCGACGATGAAAGAGTGATTTAGAGAGTGGTAGGGAATGGAGGTATTCAAAAATATATATATACATGTATATATATATATATATATATATATATATATATATATATATATATATATATATATATATATATATATATATATATATATATATATAATTATGTATATATATATATATATATATATATATATATATATATATATATAATATATATATATATATATATATATATATATATATATATATATATACAGGGTGGTCAAAAAGTCCTGGATCAAACGCAACTAGGGGTTAGATGGGGTCATCAGCTGCAAAAAATTGTTCTACGCGAGGTCTTTAAAGTCAAACCCTGCAGAGTTATAATTTATTTTGTGTTTTTATGAGAAAATTAACTATTTTTACTAATTCTTATAAAAATTCGAAAAAATCTACAACCTGTATTGTTTTTATGATTTTCACTAGATTGGTACTGATGAGTCCTTGCATTAGACATGCTATTGATGGTTGTTTATTGGGTGTGTTGAAGATAATATTGAGTTTTACGATTTTTTTTTTCTCAAATCATAACTTCTTATTTACTTCGGACCCCCCCGTGAAAAACAAATACTCTACCGAAAAGTGACCCTGTATTATAAGTTTTGGCGCATTAAATAGGGATTCTGAAAAGGTATAACACATGGCCATGAGTGACTCTAATATCTTTCTAGGAAGAAAAAACAAAACAAAGATTGTGAAATAATTGTTTTAATAAAATAAAACATTTTACAATAAATGCACTTCATCTTCATTTTCAAGTCGCACCACTGGTCTGCCTGCTCTTGGAGCATGCTGACCGGGTAAGACTCCCTCCATTTAGGAATTATGTACGCGCATAAAGACCCTGTAGTCCGGAAAACGATCACGGTTAGGGTAGCGTTGACGATATTCCCTGGCAGCAGCCCGGGCATTGCCGTCGCAAAAGCCATACAGGTAATGCATTTCTGCATACTCCCGTTGGGTGTATTCTCTCCTCGCAGCAGCCATCTGTCCACTTATTTAGCCAATCCGTCCGATTCCGAATCTAGTCCGATTCACACAGCACTGGTCACAGGTAGGCAATCTATCACAAGTCCGAAAAACAAAGCGTAGGTCAAATGGT
Source organism: Odontomyia ornata (assembly GCA_963969285.1). Taxonomy (NCBI): domain Eukaryota; kingdom Metazoa; phylum Arthropoda; class Insecta; order Diptera; family Stratiomyidae; genus Odontomyia; species Odontomyia ornata. The sequence goes on along the minus strand of OZ017741.1, from coordinate 94,115,440 downwards.
CAAGGGAAAGAAACTGATCACAAGTCGTCGTGAAACCGAGAAAAAGAACACGTGCTTAGTCACAGGCAGGAAACGAGTCACTAAAGAACAGTCTAAACATTCAAAAGAAAGATACTCACGCGCATCCCCCGGCCACCACCCCACCCGGCCCGGCCCTTCGTTTCCTAGAAAAAATATCGCTACCTGAAGTGATGGGCGAACTGGCATTTTATTGACAAAGGATGAAACGGTTAGTGTAAAAGGGAGGCAGAAAGTCTTTGTCATTAATTGTATTAGTTCTAGTTTATTTTTAAGTCGGTTAGGCCGAGTTTTATGGTTGGGTTAATTTTGGTCTTCCTACGAATGATCATCCTCGAAAGATATCAAAGCTACGCATAGCCATGTGTTACACCTTTTCAGAATCCCTATTAAATGCGCCAAAACTTATAATACAGGGTCACTTTTCGGTAGAGTATTTTTTTTTCACAGGGGGGTCCGAAGTAAATAAGAAGTTATGATTTGAGAAAAAAAAATCGTAAAACTCAATATTATCTTCAACACACCCAATAAACAACCATAAATAGCATGTCTAACGCAAGGACTTATCAGTACCAATCAAGTGAAAATCATAAAAACAATACAGGTTGTAGATTTTTTCGAATTTTTATAAGAATTAGTAAAAATAGTTAATTTTCTCATAAAAACACAAAATAAATTATAACTCTGCAGGGTTTGACTTTAAAGACCTCGCGTAGAACAATTTTTTGCAGCTGATGACCCCATCTAACCCCTAGTTGCGTTTGATCCACGACTTTTTGACCACCCTGTATATATATATATATATATATATATATATATATATATATATATATATATATATATATATATATAAATATATATGTATATATATATATATATATATATATATATATATATATATATATATATATATATATACTACTGTGACCAAAAATTAAGGGGACATTTGAATTTTAACTGTGTGCGTCGAGGGATTTGGAGAATTTGTTTTTAAGGTTGGTAGTACTGTCAGTGACATCTATGTCAAATTTACATGTCAAAATATTCATTAGTGGTTGAGATACGCGTCG